>JAASFY010000951.1:0-13734 GCA_023334035.1 Globisporangium okanoganense
TCAAGCAGTACATCGAGGAGGTGTTTGAGATCAAGCACGACGACATCTTGACGAACTTTGTGGCGCTGATTGGGATCACCGTACTCTTCCGCGTCTTGATGTTGCTTTGCTTCCGCTTTGTCAATTATAAGAAGAACTAGGCTTCGTTATTGATCATATTGGTTTGGAATTCAGGCGACACATGTAATTATTCATTTATTCAATGACATTCACGACTTACTTCACAAAAGCATTTCTTGTTGCCTCGATCGTATTAAACACGGTCATCAAGTGCTGCAAGGCACGTTTCTTCTTAGCAGGATGCTCTCATAAATTCTGTTTACATAGCAATATTAAGGGTTTAGATCAGCGCGACGACTTCAGAGAGCAATGGCTGCATGTTGCCGAGACTCGCGCTTGCATGCAGACGGCGAAGCACATCTGGAAGTCCGAGTTCAGCAGACAAAGTGCGGGCGGCAGCAAAGTTGCGCAACAGACTCGCGACGCCACCGATCACACCTTCGATCGTCTGCTGCTGCGTTGCTGATTGGTGCTGCTCACGAGAAATGCGGTCCAGCGTTTCGACTGCGCCGCAGATGACTGTCGTGATCACCACTTCCTCTTCAATCTTGAGCGCGAGGCAGCAGTTGCTGATAAGCGTCGCGCCAAGAACTCTCACTTGCTGGTGCACCGAATCAGAGATCGCACTGAACGCGAACGGGAGGAATCGCACTGAACGGGCCAGAACCAACTCGCTCGCGACCGGGTTCGCAAATCCGTTTACCAGCACAGACAGCAATACGATTGTATGCGCGTCAGCGAGCTGGAGATCAATGTCTTCGGTGACCTGCAGAAGCAAGTCGAAGCACGAGTTCTTCAGCACAAGAATCTCCGACGTCTTCACTGGCAGCAACAGCAGCACGCGGAACACGCCAAGTGCTGGGAAGAAGAAGAGGGATTGCTGGCCTTGAGACAGCAACTTGTGCAGAAGTTCCCAGAGCTGAAGGCTGCCCTCCGATAGCGGCGAGTCTTGTGCCGTGGCGCTCAGGTCGACGTCGTCTGTGACTTGGGATGCAAACTTGATGAGCAGACCGGTTTCTTCGTCGGATAGAAGTCGCATTTCGTCGTTCAGGGTGCGAACCCGTGTGACGATGTTACTCAAATGCAACTTTGGCTTGCCAGACACCTTGAATCGACGCGACAGCTGCGCAGCTTGAACGTTCGCGGCCAATCTGGGTGGAGGAACGCCTGCCGTCGCAAGCGATGCATCGTTGAACGGGATGGCAAATGGCTGCGTTCCGGTTGCACTCATCTCGCGCTGCATATTCTCGATCATTGGACGCAGCATCGCACTGCACATAGAGACACAAAACAACAACACAAATTTGCGTGAGACTCACATGCCATGCAACAGCAAATCCAACAGAGAAGACAAGCCTAACGTACCCCAAAGGCGTGGAGAGGGCCTCGTTTGGCAAATCCAGGATGTGCTGCGGGATGCCCACTCCAAGCAAGAACATCGCGAGCTCATGGGAGAAATTGTTGCAGTTGTTGTTGAGCAGGTCGTACGTCGCAGCAGTGAACCGAGGGCTGATCTGGCGCAGGAAGCTCTCAAAGTGCTCGATCGACACGGACGTGGCGCCAAGCGGCACGACCTGCACCGGCTGCATGCCGTAGCGCGCCACGACAAGCTCGGGGGCCATCACCTGGATGCCGCCTCCAAAGAAGTACTCCCTGTTCATAGACACATACACGCAAACGAGCACTGTTGGATCATCTGTGCCATGCCCATGGCAACATATATACGGTAGATACAGCAATGACGGCGAGAATACTTACTTGCCGTAGACGAGCAGGCCCGTGTGCCAGATGCCGTCGATCTGCTTGCCCAGCAGCGCGGGCGAGAGCTGGCGCGCCATGCCGCGGCTGAGGTCGTACACGCGCAGGCTCACGGCGCTTGAGGTCGTCGCCATACTCACTGCTTCTTTCGGTGGCTTTACTTGCGCAGGACGACGCGAATTCCGCACTGAACGAACTGCTTTGTTTGATGATCAGGACTTCTGGAAGAATCGATTACGCTCAGAATGGAACAAACCCTTTTAACTTACATAGACCCGCATATCATATTTACATTTAGAATATGTATTGAAACCAAAATATGAGCAGCTTGTTTAGAGGGCGATAATGATTAGAACAGAACAGGTTTGACAAACCACCATTCCTGCCGTGACGCAATCACACCCACCTGCAACGCTTATCCTTGAAATAGAACATCTGAGCCAAAAAAGATCTTCTTAGCGGATCGGGCGATAGCCGGACTTCTTGAGGCCGTTCAGGGCGCGGCCGATGAACACGCCCAGCACGCACGAGAAGACCGAGAGCAGCGCCGCCGTCCAGTACGAGATCTGGTGCGCGTCGGACGCCTTCGCGTCGTCGCCCGATGACGAGCGCACCGTCACCTCTGTCGCTTCCGGGGTTGGCAATGGCGCAACCGTGACAGGCGGCTGCGTCGTCGCTGGTAACGGCTGCTTCGTGGCAACAGGAGCTGCCGTGGTCACTGCTGGCGTCGGCGCAGCGGTCGGCGCCTTCGTGGTAGCAGCAGGCAGCACGGTCGCTGGCGCCACAGTCGGCACCGCAGCCGCTGGCGCTGGGAACACAATCGTGTCCTTGTCGCTCTCGTCCACAGCGACAGTCTCGTTCTTGGTGGCGGGGGCGTCGCCGTAGTAGCCGACCTGCTGCAGCCACCACTTTGGGTAGAACAGCGGCGTGACAGTCAGGTGCGCCGCGTTTAGGTTGGACATCTGGTAGCCGTCGTGGAAGACCGTGACGATGTACTCGAAGAGCTCCGAGAACGTCTTGTGGCTCTGCGACGCGAAGAGAGCGCTCTGCTCAGTCAGAAAGTCGACCATCGCGGCCTCGCCCTCGGACTTCTTCACGAGCGCCGCTTGTTGCAGCAGATCCGCCTGCATGCTGTCGACGAGCTCCTCCAGGTCCAGCTGCACCTTCGAGACGAACGGATGGGCGTACTTGTAGAAGCGAGCGACCCAGTTGCCCACGAGCGCGTGCACCCAGAAGGACGACTCGCGGTTGTACGCGAAGAGCGATCCGATCGTGTACTGCTTCGGGATCGCGCTTACCTTCGTGTACACGGGCGCGTACGACGTCGCGTGCGGGGCGTACTGGCCGAACCAGATGTACGCGTTGTCCGCGTTCGCTGGGTCCAAGATCGACACGAACGAGTAGCTCGCGCGGAAGATCGAGATGGCGCGTTCAAAGGAACCAGAGCTCACGTCCTTTTCGGTCATGTTGCCGTTCACGCCGCCGTCGTAGCGGTCTGGGTCGCCGTACGGACCACCCGATGGGCCGCTCGTCATGTCGAACGGCGTGCCTTCGTAGTGGTCGCGCTGGAAGCGCATGATGTCGTGTGGCGAGAGCTGCTGCGCCGGCTTGACCGAGAACGGGTAGTCGCTCGAGAACACGTCGGTCTCGGGCGAGAGGTCCAGCGCTGGGTCTGCGAGCGTGAACAGGCGCCACACGCGTCGCGTCGAGTAGTACTGGTGGCCTTCTTCGCGCGGCTGCGAGTACACTTTGGTGAAGTCGAAGGGCTCGCTCTGGTTCCAGATATCGTTGCGGATGGCGAGCTCGTGGAGGTTGGCAGACGCCATGAACTCGTCGGTCTTGTTCAGGTCCATCTCGTGAATTACAAACTGGTTCGCGACCGCACTGATGTGGCCATCGGGGACGCGCTGCGCGGCCCAAATGGCAGATTTGCCCGTGTCATCCGGCAAAATGTGGAACATCCACGCCTCCTCCGTGTCGGTCACGGTCAACGCTTCGCCGGCCTCGGCGTACATGCCCGCGCCTTCCCACTCTGCGCCGTAGTAGCCGTACTTGACGCCGAGGTCGCCCATGATCTTGATGGCTTCGCGGGCGGTCTTGGCGCGCTGCAGCGCAATGCGCGAGAGCGCAGCGACATCGAAGAGCGCGTCGCCGCCCTGTGTGAGCGGCTTGCTGACGTAGCGCGCGCCGCATGTGCTCTCGCCGATCGCGACCTGGTGTTCGTTGATGATGCCGTACACACCGTCAATGTACGCGAACGTCTCGTTCACCTCGGGGATCGTGCCGATCGAGGGCGTCACGGTCCAGTTGAAAAAGCGCTTGTCGAGGTTCTCCGGCAGGTATTCGCTGCCGCGCGCGCTGCCGACTGTACATGATTAGAGCCACACACAGTGGTCAGATGGGTTTAAGGTCTTCACGTGGGTACAGAAACAACAACACAGAAGTCGTTCGTACCGTAGCGCGGGTAGTCAAAGCCCGCGAGCACGACGTGGTGGAGCGCATCAGGCGCGTGCGTCTGCGCGGGCACCTTGACGATGCGGAAGTCGCAGGACAAGCAGTCGTTCGTGTGGGTTGTCATGGGCGCACTGGTTGTTGACGCCTGCCAGCCGCACATTGAAAATTCGCCCAGTCAGCACGCGAGAGATTTATCCCAGAAGTGGTTTAAAGGCAAAAGGTATCATACCTTGGCGCCGACGAGGATGGCGGTGCAGCGGTCCTCCGCGACCGCGTCGCGCGTGGCAACGGCGGCGACAACGATCGCAGCGAGCAGCGAGCGCGTCCAGAGCATGGTTGATATTCAAACAAGAGCGGAGGTCTGCGCGCAAGCGAGGGAGCTCGAAAGTGTCGGCAAAGATCGCTTGAGGTTGCTGCTCAAGTTCTTCCACTCATCACCGAATTGCTCGACGGACGAAAAAATCAGGACGACCATCTTTAACTTGGTGAAAGTATGCTCACAGGTTTTGATAAATTAGATGACTTATCGCGCTTGTTTTAGGACAAATATGAAAATCTCACCCTGAACTGAGATTATTGAGTTTTTTTAATCTGAAAAGTTGTGAGCGCAATTCCTCATTGTGTCATAAAGAGATTATGAAAAGTTGGAATCACGGTCGTCATTGGTAATAATATACATTACCTGAATACTAAATTCTATTTCGAATACAATTTCCCTCAGTATATAGTCCACTGTTCTGGAAACCTGACAGTAAATTGCAGCACAATTTCTGTCCAGCGGCAACTCCGTTTTCTGTCTGCTGCTTTTTCCATCGAGCCACATCTGTACGGACCAGAAGGGCCACGGACCGACATGTCTCGGAGCACGTGTGTGCCCGCCGACAGCCATTATAATAGGATCTGTGCTGAAGCGACGTTGGGTGGACACGTTCTCTTGACCAGTCGCACCATACTTTACGCAATGCGATTGTGCAATTCTATCAGATATGTGGAGATCTCAGGCGATGAAGAAGCCAAATTTAGCAACACCTCCTGCGAAAGGTTGCATGAGTCGTGCGTCGATACGTGATGTGGTCCACGCAATCCTAAGAAACGCGGCAGATTCACTGAAATCCCACTGTGGTCCCTTGTGATTACCTTTTAAATCAGCTATTTTATATAAAGAGTATTATTTACACTCTACAAAGGTAAAGGGAGAATCAAATGTATGCTATATATAATAAGCAGGTTTATCTTTTTTTCCTAGCCTTGAATTAAATCTTTGGATCATTCGTCAAGGGAAATTAGTATTTTTTAGAACTTTCAAGTTTTTCTCTTCACGGTACTCCTCTCATCCCATACGATCCCATACACAAATGCAAAAAGCAACAGCTGCGATGTGAGTGCCCACCCAGCGCCCGCATTTCCCCATTCGCTCCGCAGCAACCAGCAGCAGAGCTTCTCCGACAACCAACGCGCGCAGATTGTCGCTCGTCCTGATCAGCAGCAGCAACGCCTGCGTTCCCTTCATATCTCGCAGCGCGTCGTCGCCTTTCTGCTTTCCCTTTTTTAAAGGCTGTATCCAGTCGCCCGCCCCTCTGAAAGCAACTACACACGGAAGGAAAGCAGCAAGCAAGAGACCCACGCGCCGTAACGCAACCGAACGCCATTACCTAAAAAGTTTAGCAGCAGCGATGGACATGCTCATGCGCCTGGACGACGCGCCCCACGACGACGACGAGCTCGAGCGCGCGTTCGACCAGCAGCAGCTCTATCATCACAATAATAATAACAGTGGCGGCAGTGGCGACAGCGACATCCGCACGAGCGACGTGAGTCTGCCGACGCCGCCGGCGCGCAAGGGCTCCTCCGTGCGTCTGAACGCCGAGGAAGTGTTCCAGAAGAACATCGTGGGCATCCTCAACAAGCGCGGCTACAACGTGCGCGACTCGATCCTCGCCGAGAGCTCGGAGACGTCGACGTCCAGCATCACGAGCACGAGCTCGAGCATCTCGTCGGTGCTGCTCGGGCTCCGCGAGCCTGTGCACGGCCAGGGTCCGCTCCACATCGCGGTGCGCAAGAGTGACTGCCAGGTGCTCGACGCCGTGCTCGGGAACGGCTACGCGGACGAGATCATCAACGTGCAGGACAATAACGGCAACACGGCGCTCCATTTCGCGGCCGGTGCATGGCGTCGCCCGCAGTGCATGCCGATGATCACGAGTTTGCTGACAGCGGGCGCCGACGTGGCGATCAAGAACAAACGCGGCTTGACGCCCATCGCCGTGCACATGCTGACGCTCAAGATCGACAACCCGACCGTGCTCATCAAGCTGCTCGAGTTTGGCTCGGACCCAGATACGGAAATCGACGGCTCGTCGCTGTTGCACATCGCGGCGCGGCGCGACTTTGGCGTGATCTCGGGCGTGCTCGTGGCGTTCCGCGCGTCGCTCACGACGCTCAACCACGACGGCCTCATGTGCTACGAGGTCGCGTCCAAGCGCATCAAGCGGTTCATGGTGCGCAGCATCCACAGCGCGCCACCGTACGTCCCGCAGTCGCAGCGCAGCAAGTGCATGCTGTGTAACTCGGCTTTGCTGAGTCCCAAGAAAGCGATCTCGAACTTCTTCAAGAAGATTGTCGGCATGAAAGTGAAGCGCGACCAGTGCAATTGCTACCACTGCGGCCTTATCTTCTGCGTGCAGTGCCTCAAGCGCACGCAGACCGTGGACGTGATCCCGTTCGTGCGCTCGCCCGAGGACAAGCTCGCCAAGGCCAAGACGTGCCGCCTGTGCGAGTCGACGCTGCTCGAGCGATTACAGAAGCAGTACGCGCAGCGAACGTTTGACGCGCACCTCATGGGCTTTGGCTCGGCCGCGTAGATGACGACGACGAGTCACGCCTCGTACATTTCCAGGGACGCGAGGTGACAACCGAGCCAGCTTTCAACCAACAACACACAGAGGCGCGCTCTGTGTGTACGTACACCATCACCATTCCTTTGAACTCGTAGACCACCAACCAGCTCACCCCTCCTAACTTAATTTCTTTTGTCAAGTCAAACTCAGAGATGCCTGCATTCATTTCCTTTTTCTTGCGTCTCAATCATTATCATCAATATGTGTGCGTCATAACTTCAGTTTCCGATCAGATTAAAAGCGAGAGGGCAAGCGAGCGAGTGGGCTTTACTGATTTTGATCTGCATGTCGCATCAAGTCAATCAACGAAGTTCGTTATATGACGACTCTCAGTTGAATATCCGCGAGAACTCGCCCGCGAGGTCTTCGTCCGCGAATTCGCGCTTCTGCGCCCGCTCGGCGGCCTTGTGTTCGTCCTTCTTGTGCGTCGGGTACGCGTCCAGCAGAAACTTGCCCTGCGTGCTGGTCGCCTCCATGGAGCGCGTGGGGAACTTGGCCCACTTGGTGAAGTTGTAAAACACGATCGCCGCGACGACCGTGATGTCCAGGCCCACGGGCGTAACCTGTGCGCCGTGGCACGGAACGTGGGTGAACGCGTCACAGATCGCGACTTGCTCCTCCGAGAGGCCCGGGACCTCGTTGTCGATCACGAACGCGGTGGAGCCCTTGAATGGCGCTTGCTGTGCAGCTATATCCGTCACGCACATCCAGCAGCATCCATTAGCGATCAGTGACTAGCAACACGCGTGGTGATAGAAATACTCCGTGGCTTACCGATAGAGGAAGGAGGCTGCATCTTGACGCCGATGATCTCGCAGCCCTTGTTCTTTAAATATTCGCGCGCGTCCTCGAACTTGTAAAAGTGCACAATATCCACGTACTTGTGCGCACGATGAGCACCGTGCGTACCGAACCGCATTGTGCCGACTGCAAGCAGAAACATAATTATTAGCCTCTCAACCCAGCAGCCAGCAGCAATGCACGTTCACTAAAAAGAGAGAGAGAGACGCACCGACGATGACCTGCGTAGCTCCAAACGCCGACGCCGTGCGCAGGTACGTGCCCAGGTTCTGCTTGGAGCTTTTGTTGGAGAGCACGACGTAGAGCTCCGGCGTGGGCTTAGCCACTGCCGCCGTCGTCGTCGTCGTCGTCGTCGTCGTCGTCGTCGCGGAGCTGCTCATGCTTGTCTGGTGATGAATTTTTGGCAGCCAAACAAAAACCAGTCACATTTGTAACGTGGTGTGGCCCACATTTCAGGTAACCCCAGTTTAGTGACTTTAGTGACGGGTCGCGTTCGCAGCTTCAACGACCTGGATCGTGACTCGAGTCGCCATGTTGCACTCCTGCTTGTGGTAGAAGTGGCAGAAGCTCTGACGCTGCGGCTTCCCTTCGTTCGCAATTAGCACTTTCGAGTGATACTTGAGCTCCGAGCGTCCTTCTCGTGGCGGTGGTACAGTCCGCAGCTCCAGTGCCAGACCCTCCTCGGGTGGCGAGCCAGCAGCTGCCGCCAGGGACCTCCTCTTAGTGGTCGCTGCAGCCGATCTCTGGCCAGTGAACTCGACATCCAAACGCTCCAGCTGCTGCTGCGGTTGCTTTGTAATCAGTCCTGACTCGAGACGATTCGCTGCAGTAACACTTGATCTGCTCGTGTCTGGCAAGATGCCGTCATTTGTGAAGCGCAGCAGAGAACGCACCATGTCGAAGCAGGTCCGGAACCCTGACGAGGACGGATGCACGCTCGCGTCGATGCACGAGCTGTCACCAAAGACAGCAATGCGTCCACCGTTCTTGGACGGAACCTGGTACAACCCAAGAATGGGCACATCTTGCAGCGCGACGTCGGAATGATTCAGCGTCATGGCGCTCTGGTCGATGCCGTCGACGCGGCCCAGATACCCTCCGACAGGGAACTTGGTGATATATGATCCAGACCAGTACGGAAAAGGCGAGCTGCTGTCGTTCGCGAGCAATGACACGCTTGGAGTCGAAAATGCACCAGCACCAAACTCGATGTTGAAGTCTCGCAGCAGGTTGTTGAGTGCTGGGATGTTTGCGCCGCCCGTGATCGCATGCCAATTGCTCAGCGTGCTCGTGTCGAACATGTCCATTGTATCGAGAACCTCGTCGTCGTACCAGTCTGCGAACACGAGCAGAGAGACGTTCTCGTACTTGATCGCTTGCTGCAAAGCGACGATTTCGTCGTGAAAGTATTCTTCCTCTGGATCAACCAGCAGCACCACGCCGTACTGCTTTAGATCCATGCACGAGTACTCGAATGGCAGGATCTCAATGTAGTACCCTTCGTTCAGCAGGAAATTCCAGAGCTGATGAAAATTCGTGTGTGGGTGGTCGCCAGCAGAGTCCAGTAGCTCATGTCGGTTCTCGAGCTTGTCTCGAGGTACAAATGCCGACGGGTACGGAATGTTGTGGAATTGGTCCCACAGAATGCGCTTTGAGGCGGGCGGGGTCGGGATGATCTCGACTTTGATAGGGACGAGCACTTCATCAATTTGCTTCCCGTTGCGAATCGAGAGCGACAGCGAGCCTTTCGCAACCCCACTAAACGCTGCAGCTTGACTTTTCACCTCGACGAAGACACCCACCGAGCCAAAGTAGGGCCACAGGACATCAGGTGAAGCGACAGACACGACAAGGTTGTCGCCATTCTCCTCTGCGATCCACTTTGGCGTTCCGTCAATGACCCCAGAGATCGACTCGGGATTCAGAATCGTCAGGTTCACCATCAGCGGGAGCGAGCTGTGGTACAGAGGCTGCGAGCAGAGTGGCCACATGTACGGGCAGTCAGTGGCATCAACGCTCTCTGGGTACGAAGACGGCGTGAAGCTCCTCATGACAGCCCTTGCTTCTGGTTTGTTGTTTGCAGCTGCAGCAATGGTTTCTTGGTGGTTCTTCCACAGATCGAATACGAGTTCACTCGCTCGAGTGACGTTGAGTTGCCCATTTCCTTGCTCAAAGATGTGGTTGCGAATGACAAACTCGCTCGGGTCATAGCGCGCTTTTAATCTGTCAGCACTCTTGATCAGAATCTGCTTGACCGAAGCTGGATTCAGGAGCGACCATCGGTGTTCGGCGGGGACCATGGAGGCCAGCAATGCAATTGAGCCAGTCACGATTGGCGCCGAGACACTCGTCCCCGAGAGCAACGTACAGCCTCGAGAGACTTCGAAGCCTGGAATGTCTTCTGATAACGTGACAATGTCTGGCTTCACGCGTCCAGATCCAAAGGGGAGCTCCCAGGTCGTCATTCCGCGAGACGAGAAGTCGGCGACGTTGCCGCCCCTCGTGACTCCGCCAACACCAATCACCTCCATCTGATCGGCTGGATTCGTGAGCGTACCGTACTTTGGGCCACTGTTGCCCACTGCAGAGACCTGTTCAACCAAAAACATAATAATTGAGTTAAGCATAGATAAGTAATGCAAGTAGTCTTGAAAGCAGCACTTACAATGATGATGCCATTGGCCGCGAGCTCTTGGATCTTTTCCACGAACGGGCGATCACGGAAATCCGGTCCGCCAGTGCTCAGGTTGAGCGTGTGGATGCCCTGGAATAGCGCGTAGTTGAACGCATCGAGGAACCACGATGTGAACGACAGCTGGTCCGTCGTGAACATGCGGAATACGTACAGGTCTGCGTCTGGGGCGATCCCAGGACACCGAGCGTCTGTGCCACTGATTACGCCGGCGACAAAAGTGCCGTGACCAACGAGGTCCTCGTTCTTCTTCTCATTAGTCCAGTTGATGCGCTCCTTCACGTTCTGAAACCTCGAATTCGAGAGGCCCGTGTCGAACACGCCGATCTTGACGCCCTGACCGGTGTATCCTCTGTCCCACATCGCCTTGATCCCGAGCTCTTCTGTGAGCGGCTTGGGCTTGGCTCTCCGCGACAGTTTGCGCGTGTCTGTGTGATTTCCAGATTCTAGGTCGTCCTTATTTTCTGAGACCTTGCGACGCGACTGGAGAAGCTCCAGCTCGCGGTACACCTTGTTGACCTGGAAGTACTTGATTGCTTTGGTTGGCTCCGTGCTTGCAAGATGCTCCGGATCTTGAAGCACGTTCTCTGCGACGTGGCTCGTTATCTCCATTCTCCCAAATGCACTTCTGCCATTGCTTCCACTCGTACAGCCGTACAGCTTGAACACGACGAAATCGGACGGTGCCTCGCGCGCGAATCGCGTTCTCTTGACAATCTCCACGCCAACTCGCCTGCTTAAGCGCGATGTCAAAATTCGCTCCAGCGCGCTGCTTACGTACGCCTCGTGGCGCTCAAGCTGATCGTACTCGCTCATGCGCGCGATATACTCCTGCGCGACCTGCTGCTCGTAGAACGCGCACGCTCTCGACATTGGTTGCCGCGGCGATGTATTCACATGAAGAGCGCCAAGTACCGGCAATGATACGTGACCATCGGTGTCCGATATCGACGCGCCACTCACCGCCGTGCTGGTGAAAGCCGCAAACACCAGCGCCACTAAAAACGACGTCACGACATTCACGACGCCAAGCGGAGACGTGCGTCTGCGGTGGCTCTGTCGCCAGCAGCCAACCGTAATTGCAGAATCTGGTTGTACTGATACTGACGTCGCCCGTACGCGTGTGCTCTGCGCCGCGCTGGTCGCTCGCATCGCATGCGGTCGCTCAGTCAGCTTCTTCACCCGCGTGGTGGTGTTTTGTTAATGTGATTTTTGGGCAAAATATCCGGGCGCATCAGTTCAAATGAGAGTGATGGTCACAAAGGAAATTGCGGAAAATTGCGGAAGCCACTCCACATTCGCCAGTCTCAATGCACAAGGCGTCCGTGACGATCGTCGGCTTCGGCTCGCTGCTCTCTGGTATGTGCGCCTGCGTCTATGCACCTTCAGGTGTTATGTGGATGTGCGCTCAACGTCTTGATGCTGCTCACCTGTCGTGGATGGCCAGAGATCTCGGCGCGCTCGACGTTCGGCGAGCATGTGCGCAACTTCCGGCTCGCAGTCATGGCCGACTACCGGCGCGTGTTTGCGCACCCGGCGTCCATTTTCTTTGAGCGCGGCATCGCGAACCTCGCGACGAAGGTATGCACTCGGTACTTGTCTGCAGACACGCTGCTGGCTGAATAATCCTGCCACAGGGTTGCTCATCGACCGAACCCATTATATATATGCACAGGAAATTGCGAGTCTTTCGTCGGAGCCTGCTGCTGGGTGCTCGTTCCTGATCAGCGTGTTTGACATCCCGAGAAAGCTGCTGCCGGACTTCTACGAACGCGAAGAAGAGTTCCGCATCATCGAAGTGCCGTTCAAGGAGCGCGATGGTCGCCTCGGTGGAGTGGTATGACATGCTGAATTTTTTAATTGCTCACTGTATCTGTGTGTGAATGTTCTAATGTGTGCATGACACCCCGATTTGTTGTGGTTCATGGTAGGCGTTGATGTGCACGCGGTGGATAGATGAAGAGTACATCCGCGTCCGGTGCGACACGACTTGCACGACTTGTTTGCGGGACACCCACAGGTAGTGAATTAACTAATGCTGGCTTTGTATGTCGTATTATTGTTTCGTTATAACATTCCATACAGGGGTCAGGAAACTTTCGACATCAAGTATAAGCAATACGGGCTCGAGACCATTTGGAACTGGGATCAGGACAGTGGCATCCTGCCTTGCCGAGTATGTTTTTCAAGTATTATCGGCAGCAAGGTCGCCTCGTCAAACATGAAGGCTCCATTATTATAGGCTGATCGTACGACTTGTTGCTATGCTCGTGTGTCAGGTGTACCTTCGCCACTGCCTGCTGGCAGTGAAGAAACTTGGCGAGGTGAGAAGAAGCTCGCCTGGGGAACCTGTTTATATGCGACGTTCGATGCAATATGAGCTGTAAGAAATGCTAACTGTGCTGGTATATCTCCCAGGAAGTCTACAACGATTTTGTGGGCACGACGTTTCTTGGCGATCGCAAGACTACCATCAAGCAGTATATCGACGCCAACCCTTCGATCATGGACGAGGTGCCGCCTGCGCACCTTGTGAGCCGCTACAGCGGATAGACAGAAAGCCACCAGGCGTATTTGAAAGACAAGACCAACGCAACGACAATTATAGTCGTGCAAGAACGGAATGACACTGGAGCTCACTGTATGTAAGTGGCAGATATATACCAGTATGCTTTGTGTTCGGACATAGTACGTTCCATTTTCTCTTATAAGCAGCCTTGCAATGAAATAAAACCCTTATGCTAACAGAGTACTCGGTTTCACAGCGAAGCTACGAAGATGAAGAGCGCAGTTGTTCCATGTGTACGATTTATGCCATCATCGAGGACTTTTTAAGCGACGCGCCACGTTCTCAAGTAAGTTTTGGAGGTGTCATGAAATGAATTTTCAGTTTCTTATATCAATTGAATGCATAGCGAGCAGTGACTAAAACCTAGTTCTTCTTATAATTGACAAAGCGGAAGCAAAGCAACATCAAGACGCGGAAGAGTACGGTGATCCCAATCAGCGCCACAAAGTTCGTCAAGATGTCGTCGTGCTTGATCTCAAACACCTCCTCGATGTACTGCTTGA
>JAASFY010000952.1:0-13721 GCA_023334035.1 Globisporangium okanoganense
ACCTTCTTTCGGTGACCCCCGCGGCGCCTCTGGCGCAGTGAGCGGCCACAACCTGAAAGCGAAGTGATGAACTCACATAGCAGTCAGGAATGGATATTGTAGGTCTGTCTAAAGTACCTAAATATACCTCACTTTTAAGCAATAAGCACTCGCCAGCAAGTCGAGCTCCCACGTCCACTCGGGGTCCTGTGAGAGTTCAAAGTGCAGCCACTTGAGCATCCGGAGGCGACCAAAGTACGCCGCACAGCGTAGGACTCGACTGAAGTTTATCTTGGGCATGCGCTTGGAGTACAGTGATTCACTCAGCTTGAGCAGTATCTCGAGCACGACCAGGTTATTCTCAGCGACGGCAACGTGGGGAAGCAGACCAGTCCTCTTTGGGAACGGGGTCTCCTGATTCAGAGACGACTCGTACTTTGGCACGACGTATTGCTGGAATCTCAAAATGATCTGCGGCCATTCAGGCTTAGCGCTTGAACTGCTGGGGAGCAGCGCTCGAGTGCCGAGGGCTGGTACGATGGGTGGAGCGACGTGAGGAGGATATCTCTTGTACTGTGCGAGCTTGAAGTCGTTCTGCCCTGTGGATATGGCTGCTGATGGCAGCAGAGGCGAGGGCGGCATCGCAGCTGAGGTGAGATGCAGATTCTGCTTGTGAGCTGAGCTAAGCGAGTTGGCAAATGAAGATCTTTGCTTTTTTGCGTGCTCGAGCTTATGACCCACAGCCAGCACCACTCCCTTTTGTCAACCCATGAGTCGTCTAAAAGATGATTGTGAACACCACACTTGGATGTTTTAAGTGGGTTCTTGGAGCGTGTGACTGGCCAGGAGCTCGTTGTGGCTGGACAGCAGAAGGCGGACTCTACAGTGCATGTGATATTTAGATATGTAGCCATGCTGTGCTTCTGAGTGAGTGATTGTCTTCAAGACGACCAGTAGTGTGAGTGATCATCTGCTGCGAAATTGGTGGCATCCAAAGGTATGATTTCGAGTGATTTGCATCAGATAAGTTGCTCGCAAACAATTTTTTTCACGATTTGAAGCATTCTGCTTGTACTTGTACCCAGCCCATTGCGAGGCGAAACACACCAGCAACAGCACTGCAGCCTGCGAGATACGCTAACACGTCCGTAGACTCTAGTTCAGTGTATTGTTGTGATATCTTCTGTGTTTGGCTTAAGAACGCAGGGCCAACCAAGTCTTGTCAGCAAGTTGATGCCATGTGGCTCAGACTCAGGCTCAGCTCAGGTCAACTTGGCTTTTGCGAAAAGGTGCAATGAATCTCAACAGCAACTTGGTTGATGCGCAGAAAGCTCAGAACGGCGGTGTTATCGTTCTCTGTTGCAAGGAGCAGTGCTTTCAAGGTGCACCCCTCACTTCGATGGTTGTGTAGATACTGAACCACATCGAGATGGTCGTCAGCGTTGGCGGTGTCGTACAGCCCTCGCGTCGATTTTCATTTAGAAACTTGACAATTTGGAGGTGTTCACATCGAGCGGTGGGGTCCATGGCCTCGTAGTGCACCCTTCAGTGCGGTTCTCATGGAGAAACTCGACAATGTCGAGATGACTTGCCGCTTCAGCTTCGTCCACCGCGTGGGTCGTACATCCTTCATTTCGGTGGATGTGGAGAAAGCGCACACACTCCCAGTGGCCATTCTTGGCAGCTTTGTCCATCGCGAAAGGCGTGCATCGCTCAGTTCGATGCTCGTGGAGAAACTGAACCACGTCGAGGTGATCTCCAGCGGCCGCGCCATCCATCGCCTTTCGTGTACAGCCCCGAACTCACTTTCCGTGAAGAAACTGGACAACGTCAAGGTACCGGCCAGAGCAGCGGAGTCCATGGCGTCGGTTGTGCAGCCCTCGATACGGTCGTGGTGCAGGAATTCGAGGATCTCGAGGTGACCTCGCCACGCGGCGTCGTCCATCGCTGCAGTGGTACAGCCTTCAGAGCTAGCCTGCAGCGAGTACAGAGGACACACAGCCATTCCGAGAGATCAACGCGTAACTTTGAGCTCTTGAGTGCATTCTCCACCATGGCAGGTTCCCATGTCCACGTGGGGTCTTTCGAAAGCTCATGATGCAGCCACTGGAGCATATCCAGGCGCCCATAGTACGCAGCACAGCACATGGCGTGGCTAAAGTACGGCTTGGGCATCAAATTGTACTGCGGGGACTCATGGCGAAGTGAGGCGCCAAGCCAGGCTCCCTCGGGAACGGATCCTCTCAGCTCAGCGACGCCTCGTACTTGGGGACGGCGCCGCCCTTGTGAAATGAACTATGAGCTCTCGTCCATCCAGCCATTTCGCGCCTTCGAGAAAGCAAATGGGTACAGCTCACTTCAGGTTTCGATGATTCGACCCAGTGGCAAAAAATCAGGCTCAAAAGGTACCCATTTGGCTTCACAGCAACGGAAGGCTTGGGTGACCAGGATTGAGTCCAACTTTCTTGGTTGGCTTCGTTAAACTCCTTTCGTCCATGCTTTCTTCAACTTGTATCTTCATTTACTTCATCGAGGGCTTTCGAGTCTGCTCGTTGCCGTACGCGATCGACCTCTGTCGCCGCACAGCCGCAGCCTCGGTCTTAGCGACACCGTCTCGCCGGACCTTAAACGACGAAAGTCCACTATCATTGGCGCCGCGGTACTGAAACGCGCTGATCTTCTCCTGCATGAGCACATGGGCTCCGTCGCTCGCGAGGATACTGCGGGGCTGCGGTGTGAGTGGACTACTAGCAGCAGTAGATCTGGCTTCAGAGAAGGTGGGAGAGCGTGAGGGCCATCTTGGCGAGCGCGATTGATTCGGTAACGGCTGACTCCTACCTGAAGTAGCAGTGCGAACTGGGCTGGGGCTTCGCAAATCGCCGTGCTGGTGTGGTTTCACACTCGGTGCGGACGACGAGGCGCTACAGCGGCGCTCTTGGCTGTTGTTTGACTTTGTAGGCCGCTCGTCGCTCATCATTGCGTGCCGGGCATCGAGCGCGACGCGTGCAATGTTGCTGGTTGTGATCACAACCGGCGCTTGGGCGAGCGAGTCGATCCCATTTTCCAGCGCGTGCTCCTTGAACACGTGTCGAACAGCGCCTATGACAGCCCGTTCGACTTTCTCGGCCCCATACCGCTGAACGAGCATTCGAAGAGTGTCAACTGCGACCAAGGTTCGCGTCTGACGCATCCTGGATATGGCGGGAACGAGCGCACTCTCTGAGGCTTCTACTCTTTGATCCGTCCCACTTGCTGGATCAGCAGGCTCTGGTAGCTGGGATGTGAGAGCTGCCCGCACTTTGTCAAGCCGTCGGGTGGTGAGATCGCTACTTGAAAGCGCCAGGAGCTCAAAATCACGCGATAGTTGTGAGAGCATGTGCGCAAACGCTTCATCCTCGTCGTTTTCCTTTTCAAAATCTGCATCCTCGGGCTCTGCCTCCGCAACTTGGTCTTGATATCCACTCTCGCAGCGATGAGAGCTCGGTCGGCGGCCAACAGGAGCGTCGGGTGAATCACAGCTAGCGCTTCTTTCGAGGATCGCTATCTCGTCTTCGTCACTAGGGTTCACGTCGCCCTCTTCTTCAAACGATTCTTCACACAGTGTCGGTAACGTGCTGCCTCGTCGGAAGCGCTCTGGTGTGGTGATCTTTGGCGCGGAAGTCGAGACAACACCTGAAGAAGAGGACAGCGAAGCGGAGACTAACTGAGTCGCCATGCCCTTAGTTGCAGACCCAAGAAGTGCTGTGAACATGCTCTTCTTCTCCACACGCCCAGTATCACGACGCTCGCGTCTGTTGTCTTCCGCGCCACCATCATCGCTAGCAAAAGACGCCGATGGGGACATGTCGTGCTCCACTCGTGACAGCAGCTTGAGCTCTGCGAGCTGCTCGCTCGTTGACTCCGTTGCGGCTGCGTCCGCGCTTGGCCAAGTGTCGTCCTTTGCATCGTCCTTGGGTTCTTCTATCCGAAGCGCAATGCTACGCAGCATGCTCTTCATGGCTCTGACGATAAATTAGTGGTGCTTCGACAGCACCTCGTCGCTCGTTTCGAGCGCCTGGTGCTGGAATCAGTTGGTTCTTAATGCGTAACGTGCGTTCTCAACTTAGATCGCCTTGAGGCTCTTGAGCTTCCGGATGAAGTCGGGCACACTCTCCAATCGTTTCTTCACAGCAGAAGGAAGGAACGCCGACGTGTTGCTGCCAGTGAGCAGTCGAAAGTCATCAGCACTTGACTCGTTCGACGGCTGGAATCGCAACTGAGACCCATCCGCGTCCAATATCAGCTCTGAGCCATCCAGGAACACGATCCTCAAGTCGCCGCTGTGACCAAGGTACCCTCGCCCAACGCCAGAGATCTCTGCGGAGCTCCTGGCATCACTCAGCTGGTCGTCCTCGAACTCTTCCTGGTCCTTCACAGTCAGTGACCGATGCAGGAGAGCGTCAAGACTCGGTTGTCGGAAAGAACTCAGCAGGGACTCGGGGAGCGTATCGTAGTGGACCATCGGCAGCTTGTTTGTCTCCAGCAGCAGCGCCTGCTTGCGAAGCTGCATCGCCCGCAGAGCCAGGCATTGGCAAAACTTGATCAGCACGCGCAACTTGTCGTCGGTTCTTGTGTTTGCTGATAGACCATGCGGCTTTGTTTTCCCCTGCGCGTGATCCTGTCGTGAACCAAACTCGTACCTCAGAGCCGTCCCATCCGCAGCTCTCCCTGAAAGCAAGCCGCTTGATGGAGAGTACTCAACTTCAAGTCCAGTCGAGATCTGGAGCAGGAACTTTGGCAGAAGCCCAACTTCATTGGATTCCACACATGTCCACGTCACGGACGCTTTTACACTCGAGCCAATGTCCAACGCCGGGACATCTTGGATCTCGAGGTGCAGAATCAGCGACACGTAGGATTCAAATGCTGGGTTCGACCGCGGAACCTGCTGCGCAGAGACTTCTTCAGAGCGCGCTTCTTGGTCACCAGCAGCCGCTTCAGCTTGAGCAGCAGGTGATACGCCTGAGACCACGACATCAGCTTGGTCAGCAAAGCTCTCATTCTCCTCTTCCTCTGAGTCGTACGCGTCCAGCCCTGAGATCGAAGAGACGGACACGTCATAGTCTTCGCTTCCGATATCCGAATCGTCACTGTTGCTGCTACTGGATACAAAGCGATTCGAGGCAGACCAAGACGTCGAGAACTTGCTGTTGCGTGAAGCTGAGAGGTCAGTTCGTCGATTTGCCTTGGCCCTTGTGTGCGTCTTGCGAAGAGCTGCAGCTCGCTGGCTTGTGGTTGTCCTTTCTCGTGGCAGTTTGCCGCCCCATGCGGGCTGAGCAGCCCCTTCTGGAAGTGAATTCGTGAGCGGTTGGCTGTGGTTGTGCATGCTAAAGGCAACTGGGCGCTTCTGAACTTCTCTGAGCCACGGATGCAGCAGCAACTGTTCAGCCGATGGTCGTCTCGATGGATCCTACAGCGGAAAAGTCAGAGTTAGCTGGCCGTCATGATATTACATGAATATATATTGAGTACGCACCGAGGTTAGAAGCCTCTTGATCAAATCCCCAGCCGATGCTGAGAAGCCCTCAGCGAATGCAAGCTCCTGGTTGTTCGCGTTTGCGACGTTCGCAAGCGTCTCGCTATTCATGTGGTGCCATAATAGTTTAGCAGCACAAGCACAGATACATTTCATTGAGCAAACAGGGCGAGAACATATTTGCAAGGCTTACCTGACCTTGCGGCCTTCGAATGGCGCTCTCCCGATCAGGAAGCAGTAGAGAATGCAGCCGAGCGACCACACGTCCACGGCTTCGCTGTAGGCCGCGCCGTCGTTTGCGAGAACCTCTGGCGCGATGAAGTTGGGCGTCCCACAGATCGTCATGTTGTCACCACTGAAATACGCCACAATTACATAGAGAACAAACCAAGATGAGCTTTTTGGTCTGCTTTTCTACCTACGTACACTTTACTATATACCAACCTCGTCCGCGTCGCGAGCCCAAAGTCCGAGATGCGCACGTGGTAGTCGTCCGTGAGCAGCAAGTTTGCGAGCTTCAGGTCACGATGCAGGACGCCGTGTGCGTGAAGGTATGCGACGCCCGAGACGATCTACGTACCGTACAGAAGTACCATAGAACCACAGACAGTCGTAGACATTAGCCCAGTTTTACTAATGTATCCCCAGTGGCCACACAAGCGTAATTCCATCACTTCACCTCGTAGAAGAACTGCTTTGCTGTCTGCTCGTCGAGCTTCCTGCCGGGAAGCGCCTTGACCATCGCCGCCACCGACCGCCGCTCGCAGAACTCGAGCACCATGTAGTAGTTGCGCGCGTCTTCAAACACTTCCTGTTAGGTAGTTGCATTCATTTTGCATCCATCCATCCACACAAACAGTCACAACCAAATCAGCTATACAAAGAGCTGAGGATCTTACATACTCAGACAATACTGAGCGCCACGCAACGTACGTGCACGTGGACGATGTTGGGGTGGTGCAGCTGCGCGTGGAGCACCATCTCCTGCTGGATCTTGTTCTCCAGGCGCGCGTGGCGCACCAGCAGCTTGTCGATCACCTTGATCGCCACGCGCTGGCCTTTTTCATCATCACCACCGCTATTGCTAGCTATCTGATTGTGCTGATAACCAGGCCGCCGTCGCTCGGCCAGGTAAACGTGCGCCGTCGAGCCTTCGCCGAGGAACTCGAGCAGCGTGTACTCCTAATTAGCAACAGCACAGTCAGGAGCCAATACAAAATACACACACATAGGCGCAGTACACAAACAGCTAGCTAACACGTACGTTGATGCTTTTCGTGGGCGCAACGCCATCGCCATCGCTGCGGTCGACCAGGTCCATATTTTTTGCTCGTGCTGCTTTTTTCAATTGGCCCGTTCCCGCCAAAAATGCCAGGACCAGCACTCATAAAACGACCACCACTCCTATTTTGGCCAGATTGCCCAGATCTCGTCAAAGCTCTTCGCGTCGACAGCGAGCGATCACACTAGCGCCCGCCGCCAATAGCCACCGGCCAGTGTGTCTTCACCACCACCACCAGCTGTACACGGACAGACGACTGCCATGGACTACAGACCAAAGGCTGTCGTGCAGGTTCTCGCCGACCCGACGCTCTTTGGGCTCGTCACGAGCTTCATGAGCGGCTGGCCGCTGCTCGTTCTCCAGTTCCAGCACGACATCGTGTCCAAGTATGTCAAGAAGAAGAAGCAGTGGGACCCCTTTCCTAGGAAAACAGGTCTGTTGCCTCATGTCGCGATCGCGGAGAACAATTGGCCAGTGCTCGAGGTGTTGATCAAGTTGTACCAAGTGCCGCACTACAGACGCATGCCCAGGATGTACTTGAGCCACACCATGCGCTGCGCTGCGTACTTTGGCCGCCTGGACATGCTCAAGTGGCTGTACCAAGTGCTGCCAAGAGACCCCACGTGGACGTGGGAGATTTTAATGCTGGACAACGCACTCATCAACACGAACCCAGACGTTGAGCTACTGAAATGGATCTGCGACATCTGTCCACTGGAGTCTGTGCAGCTCGACTCACGAGCCGGCCTGGAGACCCAGGCTGGCGCTGGAAATCTCGAGGTCATCCGCTTTCTCCACCAGCGTGGCTACACATCTCCACCGTCGGCAATGGACGTTGCAGCAACCGCAGGACACCTTGATGTCCTGCAGTTCCTGCATCAGCAGAGCGATTACACCTTCTCAGCAAAGATGTTCGATGCTGCCGCGAAGAATGGCCACCTGGAAGTTACCCAGTACTTGCATGAGCAACGAGTGGAAGGTTGTACCAGTGCAGCGATGGATGGCGCAGCAGCGAATAGCTTTCTCGAGGTCGTGCGTTTTCTGCATGAGAATCGAAGGGAAGGCTGTACAACTGCTGCTATGGATTCTGCAGCATCCAATGGCCATCTGGAAGTGGTCCGCTTCCTGCACCACAATCGCAGCGAAGGATGTACAACTAATGCAATGGACGGCGCTGCTACAAATGGCCACCTTGAAATCGTGAAGTTCCTGCACGAGTTCCGAAGCGAGGGGTGCACTGCTGAAGCCATGAACCAGAGTGCGGCGTGGAACAATCGCTACGGTAGAACGAACAGCTACATTGAGCGGCACCAGTTGGCGATAAACAGAAGGGCGAACTTTTACATCTTGCAAGGCGACGATTGGCCAAGCGCTCGTGGTGACAGAAAACCAACCGACCCGGAAGCCGAGAAAAAGCATCTACAAGTCGTCCAGTTCCTGCATGATAATCGAAGTGAAGGCTGCACTTCTGACGCGATGGACGCTGCAGCGCGGATTGGGCATCTAGAAGTCGTGAAGTTTCTCCATGATAACCGCACTGAAGGCTGCACAGTGGACGCGATGGACAACGCTGCGTGGCAAGGTCACCTGGACGTTGTCAAGTATTTGCATGAGAACAGGACGGAAGGATGCACAAGTGACGCCATTGACTACGCGGCGCGAGAGGGGCATCTTGATGTTATCCAGTCTCTTCTTGCTTACCGAACCGAGGGTTGCACAACCAAAGCAATGGACGGCGCTGCTACTGGCGCTCACCTCGACACCGTCAAGTTTCTCCACGAGCACCGCGCAGAGGGGTGCACAAAGAAAGCAATGGACAATGCTGCGAAGCACGGACACATGGAAGTCGTGCGGTTCCTCCACGACAACCGCAGAGAAGGCTGCACCACGGGCGCGATGGACCTAGCGGCGCGATATGGACATTTCGTTGTTGTCAAGTTCCTTCACAAGTATCGAAGCGAAGGATGTACTGCAAACGCGATGGGCTACGCATCGGGCATCGGTGATAGCCTCGAGATCGTTCAGTTTCTCCACGAGAACCGAAGTGAAGGCCTCACGTCGCGGTCAATGCAGAGTGCGCACGACTACGAGGACTTCGACACCGTGAGGTTCCTGCACGAGAACCGAGCGGACTCGACTCTGCGTGATATGGCGGCCGGGGCCGACTACTATTCTGACGCTGAGTTCATCAAGTATTGCTGCCAGGCCGTTCCAGATGCCATTCCGGATACGCTCCTGCGCGATAGCGTAGACATCAACGCCTATGGGCTCTTGAGTGTCTTGTGCGCGTACTCGACGAAAAGCTGTCTCTTCGAAGCAAGAGAGCAGGCTCTGCGGCATAATAATGGTCACCACCCTGTCGACGTGCTGAACGCGTACATCTCGGAGGACATCGAGTCCTGTAGCCTCGACCAGCATTCGCTAGAGGGACCTCGGAGATGCCAGCGGGCACCGCAGTCGCGACGAGTAAGCTGAAAAAATCCAAGCGATGCCATCAGCAGCAGTCTTACCCACTATTATAACAGCCACAGAAAAATCCAGCGGCAAATCAGATTTTTCAATTCATTTTGGAAATGACCAGATTTGTGGCTCCTGAATGACTCATATCCGTTTGAGCCCCACCCACCCAGTCGCCTCGAGCGCTCAAGCTTATTCGCTCGCTCAGATGCTTTCGGCACGCCCCTGGCTTTTGCCGAATCACTTCTCTTCTTGCTCGATCGGAGCCTCATCTCCAAGCCCAATAATACCGCGTGTGTTCTTGATGACAGACCAGTTCGAGCCCGCGATGCAAGTGTTGGGTACTCGTCCGCTGCTGTGCAACGTCACAGCGTTCTTGTCTGGCCACCCACTACTGATCTTCCGAGTTCCGACGAGATTTCTCGGAGAAGTACGGGTTCCTCATGCGCGATTGGGGTCTCTGGTTTGGCAAGGAGAGTATATGGCTGCCCCACGTTGCGATCGCGGAAAGCAGCATGGCGGTGCTTAAATTGCTGGTCAAGTTGCACCATCAGCCGTCAAGCAAACCTTCGCAGAAGGTCTCCCTGGACCGAGTCATGCGCTGCGCTGCGTACTTTGGCCGGCTAGAGATGCTCAAGTGGCTGCACCAAGTGCTCTCAAACGATCCCGCCTGGACGTACGAGTGGGAACTGATGGGGACCGTGATCAAGAACCCGGATGCAGACGCCAAGCTCCTCGAGTGGCTCAGGGTGACGTGTCCGCTCAGATCGCTGCTCGTTCATGCAGATATCATCACCACCCAGTTTAAGAGTGGAAACCTCGACGTGCTTCGCTTTCTTCATCAGCACAACTACGCGTTTAACGAGCATGCGATGGACACGGCTGCAGCATTCGGCCACCTCAAGGTCGTGAGGTTCCTGCAAGAGCTTGGCACTCTGACTTGCACTACAAAAGCGATGGATGGCGCAGCGCAGAACGGCTCGCTTGCGGTTGTTCGCTTCCTGCATGAACATCGCTCTGAAGGGTGCTCGAGGCGGGCGCCTCCACGTGATCAAGTTTATTTACAAGAATCGCTCGGAAGGCTGCACGTTTACTGCAAATGGACCTCGCAGCGTCAAATGGACACTTGGAGGTTGTTCAGCTTTTGCACCAGCAGCGCACAGAAGGGTGTTCCAGTCGAGCGCTGAGTGATGCTGTTAAGAACTGCGACCTCGGGATGCTACAGTACTTGTACAAGTACGACAGCATGGGCCACTTCAAGTCGTGGATGGAAGTCTTCGAAGATAAGGATCGTGGTCACTACCCTCGCTACCGTCCAAGCACTGACGACCAGAAAGCGCGGGTCGATCGTGTTGGCGTCACCCGATTTCTCCACGAGAACCGCGTGGAGATTCCAAACTGCTGCGTCACGATCGACGAGGCAGCTGAAATGGGCCACCTCGACGTCATCAAGTACATTCATGAGAACTGCAACAAAGGTCATGTGGGCGGCGCTGAGAACGTTGTTGGCTGCTTGAAGAAGGCAATGGACTTGGCAGCAGAACGAGGACATCTTGAAATCGTCGAGTTCCTTCACGAAAACCGGACCGAGGGGTGCACAACTAGTGCGCTCGATGAAGCGGCGCGAGAAGGACACTTCGACATTGTCCAGTTTCTCCACGGACATCGAGGTGAAGGATCTACAACCAGTGCGATGGACGGGGCCGCCGGCCGCGGCCGTCTTGCCATTGTCCAGTTTCTTCATGAACACTGAAAGGAAGGCTGCACGACCTAAGCCATGGATGTAGCCGCTGCTAATGGCCACCTCGCTGTGGTCACGTTTCTTCACGAACGCCGCTCCGAGGGATGCACGACAAATGCAATGGACAGAGCAGCATGGAGCAGCCACTTTAAAGTTATCCGATTTTTCCACGAGCACCGCACCGAAGGCTGCACGACAGTTGCGATGGACGCTGCTGTAGCAGAAGGTGATCTCACGATGCGCTACTTGCACGAGAATCGCACTGAAGGCTGTACACCGCAATCGATGAACTGGGCCACTAGTAGAGGACATCTTGACGTCGTCAAGTTTCTCCACGACCATCGAAGAAGGGTGCACCACAAAATCAATGGACGACGCGAGCATCTCCGACCACGTTGACGTTGTGCAGTTCCTGCACGAACATCGAAGCGAAGGGTGCACGTCCTTCGCGCTGAGATTTGCAGTGGAGGAGAACAGTTTCGACGCCGTGCGATTTCTCCACGAGCATCGCCCAGGGAACTTTGATGCGCTTCGAGCGCTACAGAACGCTGAGTGGGACCACGAGTTTGTCAAGTTTCTCTGCCTGCATTCTCCAAATGCGATCCAGGATTGGTTCCTAAATCAATACTGTGGCGAAACGAACCACTACGATAAGAGGCTAGCCGGCGCGGCTGCGCTTTGTGTGTACGCCACCAAAGGCTGTCTCTTTGAAGCAAGATAACGAATTTGGAGGAGAAACTACGTCGAGATTGTCGCCTACTTGGACACGATCATCTCCAACGACATCAAGACGTGCAGCCTCGCCCAGCATTCGCGAGAAGGACCCCGACGGTGTCAACGGAGAAACGCGAGCAATATGGTGGAGCGAGAGCCAAGCTGCAAGCGAGCGAAATGCGAATGAAGGATACCGAGGAAAAGAAAGGAGCAGCACGTTTTTCGGACTTTTGATCTTGAACCAAGTAGAGGGTCGCGCTCACAGGACACTCTGGATAACCGTTTGTTCTTGAGTTTGCTCAGTCTGTAGCAATATTTGTCGCCAGGGATTATCACGCACCCACACATCATAACTCGTTCTACCCAGCATCTCGATTATCAAAGAGAATGAAATTCTCCCTTTCACCCACATGGTCCAGCAAACCGTCAAGTAATCTTTGTCAACTAACTTGAGCGCTGCAGCTTTGCGGGACAGCGACGCCGGCATGGGTGATAGGCATAATTTGGGAGCGATATTGGCAGAATCGTTACAAGTTCATTTGCGGCACCCTCATCACTCCGATAAAAGCGACTGCAACAAACCCGAAATCGAACATCAACTTTCTGTTGATGCGACTCGTCAAGTAGCTGAGTTCTGGCCAGATTTGTCGGTCAATGCACCATAAATCCAAGCCTATACAAGGAGACAAGAGTGGTGATGAATGTGTATTTGCATACAAGGAAGGACTCGCTCAAAGCATTAAATGGCGATGGTGGAGCAAGCCACAAACTGCCGCGACTGGTCCGTGTCGCGTGTCTTGCAGAAACGGCAAACGCCGCTTGCGAAGCAGCCGATGCCGCCATTATTGCATGTGGCGTCCGTCGCAGCAGAGATACCCACGCCTTGGTCGCCCACGCTCACTGTCGCGGCACAGGTGGCCGTGGGAACACTCACAAACTGAGTCGTGGCGGTCGTCACCACTGGAGAGGAGTAAGCAGGAGTAGTGGTGGTGGGGCAAGCCAAGTACTGCCGCGCTTGGTCCGTGTCGCGTGTCTTGCAGTAGCGGCACGTGCCAGCTTGACCGATGAAGCAGCCCAGACCACCATTCGTGCAAGCCGCATCAGCGTACGCAGAGATCCCCATGGCTTGGTCTCCCTGAGCCACACACGAAACACAGGTGATAGTGGTCACACTTTGCGCCCCGCCGACGACGGTTGGTGTTTCAGGTGCTGGAGCTGCGGGGTTGCCAGAGCAAGCCACGAAGTTCTTGGACTGGTCCGTGTCGCGCGTCTTGCAGAAGCGACACACTCCGTCTGCAAAGCAGCCGGTTCCGCCGTTTTTACATGATGCATCCTCAACAGCAGAGATGCCGACGCCTTGGTCGCCCACAGCCACCGTCGAAGCGCAGGTGCCAGTCGGGGCGGCAGTCGGCGTAGTGGCCGTCACTGGCACAACTGGAGCTGACGTCGGTGCTGGAGCTGCGTACGTGGGGCACATCTTGAAGTTCTGCGACTGTGTCGTGTCTCGAGTCTTGCAGTAGCGGCACACATCCTGGAAGCACCCGATGCCGCCGAGCTTGCACGTCGCGTCGTCGATCGCAGATATCCCAACGCCCTGGTCCCCCGGAGCGACCTGCTGAGCGCAGACGGCGTTCACTCCCTGGTACAGTAGCGCGTTCACAGCGCAGATGCAGGCGAGGATCTTGATCCAAGCACGAGTCGTCGAGGCCTTGTAAGTCTTCATGATTTCTTGTTCGAGGTCGCTGTTGGTGGGCTGGCGAGGCAGATCTGAAGGATCTCGAGACTCGTTCGCTGGCTGGTGGAGAAATGAAAACTGAGCAGCCAGATGCAAGCACCAAGGCCAACGCCTTCAAAGGTGATGAAAGCCGGCGGTTATCCATTTTCTCTACTTACCCAGCGGTGGTTGCGAAGAACGGTTTGTGCGACCTGTGACGTGAGCAGTTTTGCTTTTGAAAGTGCTAAAACTGGACACTGACCATACAAAATGAAGCTCTGATGTCGAATGCAGCAGCAGCGTTACCCCCCCCCCCCCC
>JAASFY010000953.1:0-13721 GCA_023334035.1 Globisporangium okanoganense
ACGAAAAGGCGCTCAAGTCGTCGAAGGCGTTGTTTAAGAAACTCCGGGAGAAAGACAAGAAGGCGTCGTTTCCGGCGCTCAAATTCAAGTCCAGAAAACACAACTCGACGACGATCGAACTTCGAGCAAGAGACACCAAGTCGGACGTTGGGTTCGTGCGATTCTTCCCGATATATTTTGGCTTTGCGAAGGGTGAAGGAATCATGATCAAGCAGGGGCTACCCGAATTTGAATTCGCCCTCCGTCTCCAACGCACTCGCGACGCGAAGTTCTACATTTGCGTCCCGCGCAGTAGAGAGTTTGAGCAGACAACATCAAGTCGAGTGTGCGCAATCGATCCGGGTATGCGCAGCTTCATCACGATGTACGGCCCCGATGGCGTGACACTGGGCGTGGACGACGCGAAAGAAGAGATCTTCCAACGCTGCCTCATCATCGATTGAGAGATCTCAAGAGGGACCAAGGAGCCCAAGAAGCGGAAGCGCTACCGGCAGAACAAGCGCATTTACCATATGTTCCAACGCGTGAAGGCCATGGTCGCCGATATGCACCAGAAGGTGTCGAGCTGGCTCTCCAAGAACTATACTGAAGTCCTCTTGCCTTCGTTCCAAACGTCTGACATGACATTGAAGCAAAAAAGAATATCGAGCAAGGCGTCGCGCGCAATGTTGACGTGGTCGCACTGCAAGTTCAAGATACTGCTGGAGTACAAGATGAAGCGATCCGGCGGGGAGATGGTGGAATGTGGAGAACATTGCACGACAAAGACATGCTCACGCTGCAGGAAAATCAGCCACAAGATCACGTACGAGAAGGTCTTCCACTGCACGAAGTGTGAGCTGACGATGGATCGAGACGTGAACGCCGCGCGCAACATCTTCCTCAAGAACAAACACATGCTCATTTGGGCTCTTAGAGCTCAGGTGCTCGGAGATGCCTACTCCGAGGTTGTCAGGTGTGCTGGGTTTACCTAGCGCATCGACCCGAAACAAGAAACAGAAGATCGCAATCAAGTCATGTTGGTACTTTAGTATCTCGTGGTAAGTTGGCGATCTTCTGAGGCGATGCAAGATACCTGTACAGGTGTACAGGAGGCAAGGCAATGGCCGTGTTACCACAAATCAGCCGTAGCATCTATCTGTTGATGTTGAGAACTGTGCTCGAAGCAGACCCAGAGTTGAGTTAAGCTCGGCTGCATTGCCTGCCTCGTGACATCACGAATCAATCCCCATAACAAAGAGCAAAGTGAGAAAAATAGTTTGCTTTCGTGACTTCCAAATCGCTAATTCAGTTCGACCATGAAACTGATAAAGGTCGAAGATAAACAGCACAACCAACCGAAAGAACTTGTATCTGAGATAAATTTCTTGCTAGTATCTCAGTCACCACAACCGATATCACCATAACAGTTCTGACGGAGCGAGCGCTGTGGTGGATACGGGTAGGTAGGTAGGTAGGTAGGTACACACGAACACTTGACACCGGGATCTCTCTCGACCGCGTCTTGTTCATATAGTTGCGTCTATTGCTTTTTGCTCTTGAGGAAGAAAAGCGCGCCGACGCCGATCGCCAGAATAACGGACGCAGCGCTCGCGAGCACCGCAGTGTTGTTGCCGTCCGCCGCCGCGCCCTTGGCCTTCTTCTTGGCCCTGGCGTCCGCCTTCTTCTTCGCTTTCGCCTTCTTCGACGCCTTCTCTTCTTCTTCTTCCGAGTCCTCTTCATCGTCCTCCTCGTCCAGCTTGTCCTTCTCCGAGTCCGACTCGATGTCTTCCTCGACCTTGGTCAGCTTGCGACGGCGGTTCTTGGCCGCGACAGACGACGGGGTCGACTTGGCAGAGCCCGACGGCGATCCCGATGGCGCTGGGGCGGCAACTTCTTCCTTCTTCTTCTTCTTGCTGCTGCTGCTGTCGCCACCGCCACCAGGCTTAACGACGTCCACGAGCAGCACGATGCGCTTCCAGCCCGCGCGCTTGGCCATGCCCACCGCCTCAACCAGGCTCTCGTCGGTCGTCAGCACGGCCATGTCGCCGTCGTCGTCCTCATACTTGAGGCGGATCTCGTCCGCGCCCTCGACGCCCATCTTCGCGCGCACTTGGTCAAACAGCAGAGTGATCGAGTCGAAGCGACACATGATGCGATGGTAATGGCCCTGCGTGCGGTCGCTCACCTTGAAGATGAACGTGTCGTCGGTCATGTTGTGCGCCATCGCGCTCGTCGCAGTGGTGTGCGCGGCACTGATGACCGACACGCTCTCACCGAGGTCGGCGAACGCTGCCGCTTGCGAAAAGCCGCCGCCGCCGCGCATGCCAATCGCGCTGCTTCCGCGGTACTCGCTGCGCTCAAAGTCTTCAATCGTTCCAACCGAGTTCGTCTCATCGGCGTCGTACATGTCGCCAGCTTCGTCTTGCAAGTTCATGGCCGTCTGCCAGAACTGGCGCCAGTCACCTCCACCAGCGCTTCCTGAGTTGGTGAACTGACCGTAGCTCAAGCACAGCACATCAGCCATACCGTAGACGTCGCCAGACTCAGTCAGCACTGGCATGAACAGCTGCCCGGCGTCGTGCATCAAACGAAGCCCATCCAAAATGCGCGAGTTCGGACCCAGGGACTCGGGATCAACAGTCATGACCTCTTCCACGGGCGTGATCTCAGCTGTCAACCCCTTCGCCACGAGCTTGCGGAGCAGGTCCTTCGGGGTCACCATGCCGACAATCATGCTTCCGTCCACCACGATCGCTGCCTTCTTCGTACTCGCCATCATCTTCGCAGCAGCAGAGACGGTGGTAGACAACTGGATAATCGGCGGCTTCGGCTCGCCTTCGAGGGCGACAGCGACAGTTGGCCGCACCATTTTCTCCATCATTGGTCCCAAAAGACGGTGCAGCGATGAACCATTTCCAAGATCTCGAGAAAAGTCGGTCGCCGCGGCCTCGGTCGATTGCTGAACTCGCTCCATGCATGTGATGGCATCGTACAAGCACTTGGAAATGTCCAGCATGCCTTGGATGACACCGTCACTACCGACAACTGGAAGATGCTTGAATCGGCCTTCGAGCATCTTCGTGATGGCTTCAATAGCAGGATCGTCTGAGCGCACACAGCTCGGGTTTGCCGTCATCACAGAAGCCACAGAGCACGTCTCTGGGTCGATCTCCTTCGCCAGGACACGCCGGGTGATGTCCGTGTCGGTCAGGATACCGCGCAACTCGCCTTCTTCAGTTGTGATCACCACAGCTTCAACGCGGGCATGACGCATTCGCTTCGCTGCTTCAGCGACAGTGATGAATTCGTTGATACGCGTGACTTGACGTGGACGTAATTTCGAAACCGGTCGAAGCGCACCTTCAGCTTCTCGGCGAGCAACTGATCCTGCAGACGAAGCAGTTCGACTGCGAGTGCGTCCACGAAGCTGGGACTGGCGAGGGCGTCGAGAAGCCTTGGATCCCGCCACACTGATGCTGATACTGCCTGCGTCGCTTCTGTCGTCGTCATCGCGCGTGAGAGCAAGCGACATGTCCCAGAATGACTTCCAGTCCGACGAATCGCCACCGCCAGCACCCTTGGCAAAAGTACCGTAGCACAGCGAGAGAACATCCACCATGCCAAGAATCGTGGCCGAACTTTCCTCCACAACTGGCAAGTGAAGGAACTTCTGCTCATGCATGACGTGAAGAGCTTCTACGAGAGAAGTGCTCGGCGACGCTGATTCCGGGTTTGGTGTCATTACTTGGCTCACAGTCGTCATAGCGGCGTCGAGTCCAGCCCCGACAACACGAAGAAGCAAGTCCTTCGGAGTGAACACACCAATGAGGCGCTTGCCGGTTGCCAGACTTCCACCGCGGAACGATGAAGAGACATCGCTTCCGCCTGGGTAAATGTCTTCGACGACGAGCGCAGCCTTGCGAGAAGCTGCCATCTGTCGAGCAACCTCCATCACCGTCTCATTCGCATACACAAGCGGAGGAAGCTCATCATTCTGAAGAATGCTCTCGAGCGTTGGTGACAGCAATTTCTCAACCATTGGGCCAACCAGTTGCTGCAGCGCACCTTGGTTTCCAGCAAGACTGGCGCCGAGACCAGTAGCAAGCAGCTGCTTCTCCAAGTTCTCCCGGATCGCACCACTTGACGATTGTTGTGCCTTCTCCAGTCGCGTGATGGCATCGTACAAGCACTTCTGGATGCGCAGCATACCAGCAACCATTCCCTGGGCGTCGACGACAGGCAAGTGGCGAAACTTTCCTTCCAGCATCATGAACATGGCATCCATGGCGCTGTCTTTCTCGTCCACGAACTTGGGGTTTGGAGTCATCGCGTCACAAACGTTGATGAAGTATGGATCATTTCCGAGTGCAACCACGCGTCTCGTAACATCCGTGTCGGTCAAGATGCCCTTCAGCACACCATCTCTGGAAATGACAAGGGCAGCATCAGTGTGGGTCAGACCCATTTCCTTCGCAGCATCAGCGACGGAGAAAGTGTCCAGGATCGTGACCGCCTTGGAAGGTCGAAGCTTCGAGACCGGACGTGAGTCACCTGACGCTGGTGTTGGCTTCTTGAATCCATGATCGTGACCTGATCCACCGCCAGGTCGGTTGACGGAGAAGCTGCTTTTGAAACTGTGCACCGAGGAAGTGTCATCGTCGTCGTCAACAGCAGCCTCGAAAGACGCATTCCAGAATGCCTTCCAGTCGCTTGGGCTTCCCTTCGCGAACGATCCATAACTGAGCGAGAGTACATCCACGAGCCCAATAGCCTGCATGCTTGATTCGGACTGAAGCACGGTCAGGTACAAAGTCTTCTGGTCGTGCATCGCGTGCATGGCGTCGATCACAGTAGTGCTTCCGTAAATTGTCGCCGCATCTTCTTGCATAACGTCGAACACTGCGGTCGTGTGCACTGGTTTCCCCTTCGCAAGTACCTTCTCAAGCATGTCCTTTGGCGTGAACAGACCAAAGTACTGGCCGCGGTTGCTCACAACCAGCGCCGCCTTCTTCGTCGCAGCCATGAGCTTCGACACTTCGTACACCGATGTGTATGGCTGGACACGAGGAGGTTCCACGTTTTCTTCGTCCAGTACACTCTTGATATCAGGAGAGAAGATCTTGCCGACCATTGGGCCAAGGAACTGCGACAGCGCACCGCGTCCACTTTGTCGACTCTTCATCTCCTTCTCCAGCGTTTGACGGAGCGCAGCCGACGATTGCTCGGACTTCTCCATTTTGCGAATAGCGTCGTACAAACACTTTCCGATGTTCAAAATGCCGACGACCGATCCGCTCTTGTCCACAACGGGCAAGTGGCGAAATTTGCCTTCCAGCATGCGCGTGAGGGCGTCAATAGCAGGGTCTTCCATCGAGACGAAAGTCGGGTTTCTCGTCATCACTTCACCCACTAATGTGGTTTCCACGGGCTTGTTCTCAGACACGACGCGGCGTGTCAGGTCAGTGTCCGTGATGATACCCGACAGCAGACCGTCGTCAGACACCACAAGAACACAGTCCGATTGGCTGCGCCCCATCATGCGCGACAGCTCGTTCACAGTAGCCGATTCCTCGACCGTGAGGACCTTGGAAGGACGAAGCTGAGCAACCGTGCGGCTCATCTCTCGCTCTGCAGCAGCCGACTGGAGTGTGGTTCGCTGTCGGGTCGTACTGGCATTTGCTCCTGGGTTGACAGGTTGGTCTAATTGGAGCGCAGTGTTCCAAAACTCTTGCATCTGCTCGCGATCTTCGCCGTAAATCGCGTCGATCGTTCCGTAACTGAGCGCCAGCACATCCACAAGACCAGCAACGATGCTGTTCGAGTTCTCGAAAATCACTGGGAGGTTTAAGCTCTGCGAGTCGTGCATGATGTGAAGAGCATCCAGCACCGACGTCGCCGGGGTCGCCAATTCAGGATCCGTCTCCATCACATCTTCAATGTACGTTGTGTTTGGGTCGAGTGAGTTCGCGATCACTCTCATGACCAACTCGTACGGCGAAAACATGCCAACCAGTCGATCGGTGGCGAAGCTGTCGACGATCAGAGCAGCCTTCCTCGACGTGGCCATCGCCTTCGCGACGTCCCTGACGAGCGTCCCCGTTGGCAAACGAGGCGCCTGCGCAGACCCACTGCGCTTCTCCTTTTCAAGTAGAGACTCCAGCGTAGGCGACGTCAGCTTCTGCAGCATCGGACCAAGGAATTGCTGCACAGTCGAAGATGCGCCGCTCTTCTCAAAAGAAGCCTTCATTTGCTCGGTGGATTGGGTTGCGTGCTCCAAGCGCTTTGACACGTCGTAGATGCACTTGCCAATGTTCAGCACTCCCGCAACAGTTCCATCGCGACTCACGACAGGCAGATGGCGGAAGTGGCCCTCCTGCATCGACAGCATAGCATCGATTGCGCTGTCTTCTGGCGCGACATACTTGATGTTCTTCGTCATCACGTCGCCAACCTGGACCTGATCTGGCACGAGGTCGACCGCGAGCACACGGCGACAAATATCGGTATCCGTAAGAATACCAACAAGCGCACCCGTGTGATCAATGACCAGCAATGCATCTGAGCGCTTCTGCTTCATTAGAATGGCGGCATCGACCACAGTAGACTGCTCAGTGATCGTGACTGCTGCACTTGGACGCAAGCTAGAGACTGGGCGCACATTCACCTCTTTATCACGGTCCTTGCGCTGGCGGACTTTGCTCGTGACTGACATATTAGACATTGACGCTGTGTCGTCCAAGTTGTCGTTCTGGTGGAGATCAAGCGCTGCGTTGAAGAACTGGGAGACGTCACGAGATTCGCCCTGGCCGAATGACGCGCAACTGATGGAAATCACATCCGCGATGCCGAAAATCTCGCCTGTAGTTGGCGAAACGACTGGCAGGTTAAGGAACTTCCCGTCATGCATGATGTGGAACGCATCCAAGACGGTCGTGTCGGGTGGCGCAGACTCAGGATTCGAAGTCATCACTTCGCCAACTGTCGTCGTGTGCAGATCCAAGTCAGCAGCAAGCACTCTGTGCAGCAAGTCCTTTGGCGTGAAGATACCGAGCAGGGTGATTGGATACGAATCCGAGACGATCAGGGCTGGCTTCTTCGCGTCCGCAATCAACTTCGTGACCTCAAAAATGCTGTCGCCGGCTCGGACAAGCGGTGCCTTCGTCTCGCCAGCGGCAGAGAGGACATCCTTCAGTGTTGGCGATAGCATCTTTTCCAACATGCCGCGCAGCAACGAATTCGCCTGGCTGTTTCCGAGTTCTTGTTGAAGCGAAGACGACGAGCTTTCAATTCTTCGAATCGCATCGTGCAAGCACTTTGCGACATTCAGCAAACCGACAACGTTGCCATTGTGGCTACTCACAACAGGCAGATGACGGAATCGCCCAGTCAGCATCGTGTCCAACGCGTCCACAGCACTGTCTTCGAGTGTGACGCAACTTGGGTTTGGTGTCATCACAGTGGCGATTCTGGTCGTTTTCGTGTCCAGTCCCTTTGACACCACTCGGCGCGCAGTGTCGGTATCGGTTAGGATGCCCGTCAGCGCTCCTTCCCAGTTAGTGACAAGCACTGCTGCTGCACGATGAGCCTTCATCAACTTGGCAGCTTCATGAACAGTCACATCTTCTGTCACAGTGAGAGCCTTCGCTGGTCGCAGTCTTGCGACGGTGCGAGATGGATCGGCGTCGCGCTTCTTCGCCTTCGACATCGTTGACGCAACAGAGATCGTGGATCTTGCGTACGACTGAGTCGATACAGCAGAAGAATTGGATCCAGATCTTGGACGCTGCTCAAACGATGCTCTGCTGAACGAATTAGCAGGAGGAGCCGCAATCGTTGCCTTCGGCGCAGGTCGAACAGTTGAGATGGTCGGCGACGCAGCAGGCAGCTTTGTTGGGGCCGCTGTTGGCACAGCCGTAGGGCGAGTCGTAGCACCATTCACCACTGGTCCCGCAACGCGTCCGACTGCGGCCGCTCCTCCAACCTTCTTTGGAGAAGCCAGTGGGGCAACGCGTCCAACGGGACCGGTACCAGGCAATGCAGCTGGAGCAGACACCGGACCACCTAGAACCTCAACTGTGAACTTCGGCTGAGCTGCTTGCGGAGGTGCTGGAGCTGGAGCTGGAGCTGGAGCTGGAGCTGGAGCTGGAGCCGGAGCCGGAGCAGGTGGTGGACCAAACTTTGCCCTTCGTTTCTTCAGCACATCGATATCCTTCTGGACTTGAGCACACTTGTCAAACTCCTTGCGTTGCATGAGGCGTCCGATCTCAGCGTTCAGGTTTTCGATCTCAACGTCCAGTTCTTCAGGAGTTTGCTTCTTCTTTCGTGCTGCAACCAGCACATCCAGGTCGATTTGAAGCAGTCCACACTTTTCGAAGTCTCTGGCAGACATGGCTTCAGCAATATTTCCTTCAACACCGCGAATGCGCTCATCCAGCTCCGCCGGCTCGAGCTCGTTCAAATCTTCCTTCACGTTCTTCCGCACTTCCTGGAGCTCTTCGAGTTGTTTCTGGAGATCCCCACACAATGCAAACTGCTTGTTCTTCGCAGCTTGCTCCATATCTTCATTCAGCGTCTTGATCTCAGTATCGATTTCTTTTGCAGTACGGACTTTCTTGCGAGCTTCGACAATTTTTTCCAGGTCTTTCTGCAAGTTTGCACACAGTTCGAACTGCTTGTCCTGTGCAGCTTGAGCAATCGCGACTTCCATCTCGGAAATCCTCAGATCGAGTTCCTTTGGGCCAAGACCTTCGAACGGATGCAGCAAGTTCTTCTTTCGGATGAGATGGCCGCGAACAATCTTCTGCACCACAATCGCCTTCTCGATCTTGTATCGGTGCTCTACCACGAGAATCTTGTACTTGACCACTGCAACGCGAGTCCGCAAGATGCTCACCATCTTGTACGCAGAGCGACGAAGCTTCAACAGTCTTCTCTTTGCAACAAATTGTCGAGCCTTGGTCTGGATCTTGATGGCAGCATCATTCAGCTTCATGTTGCGACACCATTTCTGCAGAGTTCTGGCAGCAGCTTTGCAGCGAAGTACTTCAAGCTTGCGAAGCTTGAGGGCGACCGTGCGCTTGAGGAACACTTTCGTCTTACCCAGTTGCCATTGATCTTTGCCCGCACCAAGCATATCCGAGATTTCTTCGATGAGTTCACCAATGGTTTCCGCCTGTGGAGCCAACGACTGGTAGTCGTAGAAAAACACATCGTGATCCTCACGAAGTGCAAAACCACGTTGACGAATCTGGATCGCTTCCATCATGCCAGAGTACTTCAGCTGGCGAGCGCAGTCGGCGTCGTTCAGCTCACCCGAGCGCTTGTACTCGTTCGGTTTGATGCAGCGCACGTATCTCGGGTTGGCTAGAGAGATCTTGTTCATCAGTTCTTGAAGCTGGAAACGGAACTGCGCGCCAACCGAAACTTCACGAAGGCTTCGAGACTTGCCAGCAGCACCGCCAGCACCACCAGCCTCTGTTGGTCGTCGCGAGACCGCCTCCGTCGGACGCTTCGCGTTGTTGCCTGGCACCGCTTCCATCGACTGGACGTTCAGGTCAAAGATGCTGCGCACCCAGTCACTTTCCGACTGCTTGATCAATTCCTTCATGTCGTCGTTCAAGGTTTCGTTGTTCTTGTCGTTGAACCCACTCGCATCGTAGATGACTTCGCCCGCGTAGTGCTTGATGCCGAAGTGCAAACTCGCATCGACCTTTGGATGGATGTACCAATCGTGCTGGTTCTTCATCGCCGACTGGGGACCATTCGGATCACGCCCAAATTGGGCGTGCAGGATCGACACGAATTTCTTGTTCGCTTCCTCTCCTTTCAGTCGCCAGATGTCATCGAGGGAAATGAAGATGCCAGGCTTTCCGCTCGGCTTGCTCTCAATCAGATCCAAGCACTGTTGGTTGTCGAGGAAGTCAATGTGCTTCCAGTCAATGCCTTCCTTGGTGTACTCCTCCTGCTCCACTTCAAGCATGTGCTGGTTAAAGTGTCGCTGCAACTTCTCGTTCGCATAGTTGATGCAGAGTTGCTCGAACGTGTTCCACTCGAACTTCTCAAAGCCGTAGATATCCAGCACACCGATGAATCCCCACTTGTCTTGAGGTCGCGAAATGGTTCGGTTGAGCTCGGAAACAAGCCACAGGAACAGCGACGAGTACACTGCTTTCGCCAATGCATCACGCTTATCACGGACTTGATCAACGTTCTGCTGCTGCACAATAACTTTTCCGCCAACGAACAACTGGCGAGTCAGCAAGGCCTTGTGAAGCGCATCTTCGCTGACCTTGAGCAGCTTCGCAACGTGTCGGAGACCTTCGTGCGCTTCTTCGCCAGCTGGGACGCACGTTTCGTTCTCTGCGGCGAACTTCAGGTTGCCCAAATGGAGCACAGCAGCGAGCAAGTCAAACACTCGCTCTTGACGCTCCTGGTTGATTCCGATCGTCGCCATGCAGTGCTTGGTAGTTTCAAACTCCTCCGCGTCATTGCTGTCAATCGAAACACGCAAGACACAGTAACACGAGTTAGTGAATGAGCTATTGCAGGAAGCTGCCTTGCAATTCAGACAAATACGTACGTGGAGTGGATCGTAAAGCATTGACTCTTGCGAAGGTATTCGTAGTCGTGCGGGGTCGTCAGCTGCAATCGCTCTCGAAGCTCTTCATCTGCACCCGCGAGAAGCTGCAGACATACAGCAAGACCACAATTTGAACCAGCATTTTCAGTATCACGATGTTGAGTGTGCACGACAGTCAAGCAAGCAATGCGGGTAGTACCTGGTAGAAGATGTGGTAGTTGCGTTCGCCGATGCTTTGCGACACGATGCGCGTCTTCTCGAGCAGGAAGTTCATGATCTCCGCACCGACGATCTTGCCATGGTGGTCGAACTGGATCTCGATGAATTTGCCGAAGCGACTCGAGTTGTCGTTACGCAGCGTCTTTGCGTTGCCAAACGACTCCAGAAGCGGGTTCGACTCCAGCACGCGCTCTTCCAATTTACCGAGCGCACGGGAGACCGTACCGTTCGCGTTGTTCGCTGGCGCTAGCTGTTGGTTCGCATCGTGCTCGCTGGGCACCTTGCGGTAGCTGGTCGCTCGCGCCAAGTACTGCATGATGATCTTCGTCGTCTCGGTCTTGCCGGCACCACTCTCTCCGCTGATGATAATACTCTGGTTCGCCGGGTCGAGCGCGCCTCCCTGGATCAGCTGCGTGTACGCGTGGTCGGCGAGCGCGAAGACGTGCGGAGGGAGCATGCCCATGGTCTTGCCGTAGTACTCGGTCATCTTCGCCTCGCTGTACACCGCGTCGAGCGGCTTGTACGGGTTGATCGCGATCAAGATCGGGCCCACGTACGTGTAGATGAACTCCTTCTCGTATCGCCGTCGCAGGTTCTCGAGCAGCGAGGCCTCCGAGAGGTCGGACATCTGCAGAATGTCTTCAAACGTCGTGACCGCGACGCCGTTGGTGCCAGCGCCGCCTGGCGTCGACGCGTCCTCGTCCTGCTGCTTCTTCTTCATTTTGGCGCGCAGCAGGCGCTCTTTGCGCGTGGCGCCGGCGCCGCTGCCGCTCCTGCCGTTGCGCTGCATCTCTCGATCTGCTCTCGCTCTCTTTGTCTCTGTTGTCTTCCTCTTATTTGCTCACGCGTCGAGCACCACACACACGAAAACACGCACGCACTCGTGTACAATGGACGAGTGGCGCGTATCTGCCCTGCCTGCGCGACCGACGTTCCCTCTCGCTCTGCCCTGGAGACGCTCACACACACGCGCGGGCGAGTGAAGCGGAGGAAGGGAGGGGGGAGTTCTGATGGGAAAATGAACGCGGGGCGCGGAAGGCGCGCGGGGAGCGAGTGATTGTTTACTTGAGTTGCGTTTGCACCTGCTTGAGTTGCGCCTGACGTGAAAACGTGAAAAGCAAGCGTGAGGAAAACCTCTAAAACCTCGCTTTCTATGTAAACAACTATTCTCTGTATACGTACAATAAACCCTTTATTTGAAAACAAGCTGAGCGTTTGTATAGTCTGATGGAAATAATAAACCTCTTTATTTACCGACCAGATGTTGTCACGCCCTTCAAGCATGCGAGACCACCTCGTTTTAGTGGCCATCTGAAATTGAGTTTGGAAATGGCTTCCGAAAAAGATCGCCACCACCATGGGAGTGTGGGATGGATGGGCAGATGGTGGAAAAGACCACTCAACGATAGTGTGTGCGTCGTTGGTGGAAACCAAAGCATCTTGTCTGTGAAGACGCCAATCACACAGTATGAGTGGCATTCGCCGACTTAATTTGAAAGGCAAAAAATGACTGGATGTCACTAAACTGCCGAGGGGCGTAACGTCTGATTGAAGAGGGGCAGCCGGTTGTCGTTGCACGTTGCGCGCTCATAGAGCAAGCAGCTGGTGCGCGGTCTTTTGCATGCATCAACATCAGCAAACGCACACGCAAGTGCGCGCCGCGCTTGGTTTGTTTGCTTGTCTAGCTTGCTTGTCTTGCTTGTTGCGTGTTTGCTTGTCCTTTTGCGCAAATGTGCATGCGAACCGGTTCTTTACTGATACCGGTACAGTAATACACATTGCTGTCCAAAAACGGGTAGTATTGTCCCGGTCAGATGGGAAGAGACGGAGATTATTTATTTTTGGAAACACGATTTTCATCAACTTGGTGTGGATCAGATATTCAAAGATGCGAGCTGCGGCCTGGGATACTGCATCCAGGATAAGAGCAGCGGCCAACCTGCGTCTTTAGAACGCCACTCATTTGCTTTTTCATTGCCAAAATGGCGGCCAAGCACGTGCTCTCCCCCGCTGAAAAGTATCTGGTCGTTAACATTTCGACGTACTTTCAGAAAGAAAAGGCAGAAGGAGCTCCCGGATCGAAGGGAACCGTACGCGATCGGGTGAAAGAAGCAACAGGCTTTGCAACGAGCACTATTTCGGCCATCATGAAGCACTGGAACGAGTTCAAAGACCCCAGCTTCTCAAAGGTATCGTACTTAACGGAGATATTACTGTACTGCCTTGATATGCAAACACTCACATATCTGTTATATCTGATATCGCAGATGGGGAGCTCGGGGCGTGGGCATCCTCCTCGAAACGAAGCAGAAAACTATCCTGCTTTCATCCGCACCCTCATCTCCGACAAAAACAAGGAATGCAAGCCGATCACAGCACAAATTCTCTGCAACGAGTTCCAAGAACAGCACGGCGTCTCGATCAGCGCGCGGGCCATGCGCCGGCTTCTGCGCAAGCTGGGGATGCGCTACATCAGAGGGAAAACTCGCAACATTCTTGCTGAGAGCGAAGGGATCGTCGCATTTCGGGCGACGTATCTCGACAAAGTGCAATCGAACAAAAACGGCGCCAACAATCCTGTCCTGCCGGAGGTGTTCCTGGACGAATCTTACTGCAACCTGCATCACGTCTCTTCTCAGTCGTGGGTCGATACCGACAAGATTCGGTACCAGAAGAGCGGACGCGGCAACAGGTATTTTTTCCCCATACCTTCCAAACTGATTTTTCCCCTCTCCTAACGCATTTTGTTTGCGAATTTTAGATTTTGTATTGTTGCAGCAGGTGTGGTCCGCCGAGAGCAATATGGATTGGTCGGCGGGTTCGTCGATGAGTCGCTCTGCATGTGGCAATCTCAGTTGAAGGGAACGGATTCAGACTATCATGGCAACTTCAACAGTGCAATATTCGAGGACTGGTTTGAGAAGCTCTGCGTGCAGCTCAG
>JAASFY010000954.1:0-13718 GCA_023334035.1 Globisporangium okanoganense
GAAGTATCTCCGCTCTGCCTCGCGTCCCCAAACACGCGAACCCGTGATCAACCTCATCGCAGACTTCTACGCCCCCACACGCCGGTAGAGCGGTCCCTCGATCGATCTACGTCGGAGCGCTTCGGAACTCGACATAAAATAATTTTGCTTGTGGATTTACCACACCTGCATGATGCGGCCAACCTTCGACTTGTATTGAGCTGTAATCAAACATGATTGTGAGGTATTCGTTAGCAGCACAATATGATAGGCATGTTCGCAGTTACCTTTGCTCGTTGTATGTCCCAGCTCGCGATTGAGCTTAATCGTGAGCTCATTCCACGCCTTCGGCTTGATCCCTTTGTCGGTTTTGTAGGACGGATTCCAAGTACACTTCGAGCAGCGTTGTCTCGTCTTGCCTGGTCCACTTCGCTCGCTTGGTCTCCATCTTCTGCAAGCGGCTGTGTTACGCGGTGCGGTCTGTGTTGCGGAAAAATCCTCGTCAGTGCGGAGGTCCCTTTGATGACCAACACTCTTTTCTCGTAGGTCCCTAAAGGCTTGCCGAAACGTCGTTTTGAAAATACAGTTATCCAGACTAGCCGGGCGTATTAATGCTTGCTGGAGCTTTTTGTATATGCAGGTGCGGGACGCACCCTCGTTTCTTTGAGTCAAATCCCGTGCGAAGTGTTTTGAGTCAATTATTGTATCATATCGAGATTGGAACCTATTTTGGATTAGAAAGCAAGAATCGAAGTTTTCTAGTACATCAAGACCAAAAAGCCGCATTGAGGTGGAAAAACGTGAGTTTCTGAGCGTTACGGAACACGCACACACACAGGACCGAGCCAACTTCTGTTGGAGTGCTAACCTAAAAGTGGTTTTGATGAATGAGTTTGAAAACGACGTTTTGAGGCACTTTACGCCATTTTGCACATGTCGTGTTCGCGAACCATTTTTTTCACAAAATGTATTTTCGAGGCTCGAAAAGGCGTTTCAGGTGCTGCGCGAACACGGTCTAAGTATTTTTAAATCTAAAAATACTCGGCGTTTTATACTATCGGCAGAGACCTCCGAAGGTCGGCTCAGTTCTTCGGTCGTGTTCTTTTCCAACAAAGCACCCACCATCCTGGGTGGGGGAGGCTGTAAGAAAATACGAGCTCACTTGCCACAAAGCTCCCTCAAAAGGTCCGTTTTGCTCTAAGAAAAGTGCATGAAACCCCAAAACTGTTCAGACGCCAGCCAACCAATCTCATGCTGCTATTTTATTATATTTATCAGTGAAACAAAGCTGGGTTTTTTTTATTGAATAGGAGCTTATTTTGTGTTTTTCATTGATAACTATAGTGTCTCTCTTCAATAGGCCAGTGATTGAATGGGCTTTATTGTGGGGAGATATGTATCACCTCAAACGTTGAAGCTCGTTCGTACAAATGCAAAAAATGGATATTAATCGAAGGGATACAGTAAAGATAAATATCCGTTTATGAAGAAGGGTTCAAAATCGGATCTTTCGCAACATATACAGTACAAGCAGAGCGCAAATAAATGGCCGGAAAGCATTTGTCAAACACGGAAAATGAATGGACTGCTGAAGGCTTTGAGCTAACAAGAGGTCGTTTTTTCTTACAAAGCTAAAAATACAGTATTCCTCTGACGACTGACTGGTCCTACTCTTTTTTTTGCTCGCGCTTCTTCTTTGTTCTTCTTTGACTGTTTCCTACATATTATTTGTTTTCTTTCTGCAAAAAGAGATTTGCCTCAAGACGTCGCTTCGGAGCCTTTCAGCCAACCCATATTCCTCCCAGCTGCCGACCTGTCATTCCGCAAACAGATCTCTTCCACACAAGCCAAACAAGCGCAACACGAAACAAGCAAGAAACAAGCAAGAAACAGGCAACTTGCGCACAAGCAAGCAAACAAGCAAACAAGCACTACAAGCAGCTGGCGCAGCTGAACGAGACGCTCTACGGCGGCGTGTTTCTGTGCCAAGTGTCCCCCTCGTCGCCCGCCAATGTGGACAGATCCCACGAAGCGTCCTCCAGCGCGCGACTCGCAGTGCTCAAGGTCGTGGACCTGCGCTGCGCTATGGCCATGCTCAACGCGCCACCGTCGTCCTCAACCTCAACCGGACAGGCCAGGCCCGAGGCCGAGGCCGAGTGCGCGGCCAACAGCCACGGCCTGGACGACCCGCGCCAGGAGAAGGCCGTGGCCAACCTGCTGCGCCGCACGGGCGGCCACCGCAACATTGTCCAGTATCTCGACGACGAGATCGTCGACGGCGTGCTCTACTTCATCATGAAGTTCTGCCGCGGCGGCGACCTGCACGAGCACGTAAACCGCAACCCATCCACATCTCACCACGATCTTGTGGCCCGTGGTCGCGTGGCGCTACTGAACACACTCGCAATGGCCCACGACATTGCGTCGGGCCTCGCGTTCCTGTACGCGCACGACATCGCGCACCGCGACCTGTCGCTCGAGAACATCATGCTGCAGGACGGCGTGTGCAAGCTTGCGGATTTTGGGCTCTCGACGGGGGCCACACGACACTGCACCGAGCGCGTGGGCAAGGCATACTACATGGCACCCGAGGTCGCGGCCACAGCGGCCAACTACGACCCCAAGAAGGCCGACATGTGGTCCTTTGGCATCGTGCTTTTCATCCTGCTCACAGGCTCGCCGCTCGTGCCCTCGGCCTCACTGGAGGACAAGGCCTTCGGTTCGTTCGAACGTGTTGGCCTCGTTGGCTTGCTGAGCGCCTGGGGCGTGCACCACATCCCACGCGCCCTGAGGGATCTGCTTAATGGTCTGCTGCAGGTCAACCCGCGGGATAGGTACACGGTCGATCAGGTGCTTAAGCATGAGGCGTTCACAATGATGCCGCTGCGGCTGGACAAGTGTCCCCATGACGTGGACACTCTGGGGAGAGAGAGAGCGTCCACATGACGTGTCATCAGCAGGAAGAGAGCCAGTTGCACATGCAGCGGCGTCCGTCGGTAGTGGACACGGGCTTTGCCAGCAGCTTAATAGAGACCTGAAGCACACTGTAGAGCAGCAAGACCCACACGATAGAGATCCTTTGATATTTGCCAAGCCATCTTGTTACATGTGGACACGATGTGGACAAGTATTGGCCACGCTCTATGGACACTTTTTGTGGATGAGCGCAGCACCGTGCTCGGCGTACTCGGCCTTGGACATCCACATCTCGTGGAACGAACCGAGCGACGCGAGGATCGAGCCACCGAGGAACGCACCGATCTTGCGCTCCTGCGCATGAGCCGCGATCACCTTGACTCGCAAATTGCCGCCCAGCGTCCCGCTAGTCCCACTGCCCGCACCAGAGCCATTACCGGCGAACAAGGGCAGCTGGTACGTACTGAGCGCGTTTACGACCTCGCGCTCAAGCCGCATAGGCATGTTCTCAAAGCACGAGCTGCCGCCCGTGAGGATGATGTTCTGGAAGAGCTCCTTGCGCAGCTCGGCCTCGGTGGTCAGACCACCCACTTCACAGACGAACTCGGGCACCGAGATGCCGCGCTTCACCACGCGCTGCTTGCTCTCAAACGTCTTCACGATCCCGGTGTTTGCTGGATCACTGGATGCGTCCACGTGGCTGGGACTCGTCGTCTCGTTGCTGGCCGTACTGGTCGCCGAGATAAAGTACTGCTCGGGCACGCTGAAGCGCTCCGTGCCCATGGCGATGACCGTCTTGTCCGGCAGCTCGTAGTTGATTATGGGCAGCTGCGCGTTCTGAACCTCGTCAAAGGCGCTGTCGGCCACGCGGCAGAGCCCGCTCTCCTTGGCTTCGACCGCATAGGACCAGCACGCGGCCGCAGTCCGCCGTGCGATCTCCTGGGACGGGGATGTCATCCCCAAAGCGGACGCCGCCAGAGCTGGGCTCTTGAACTGGTGCTCGAGTTTCATGCGTAAAAACGCGTCGAGGTCGTGGCCGCCGAACACGTGGGTCTGGGACTTAGGGTACGCGAACGCGTATCCCTCGTGGACGCTTGTGACGCTCGTGTAGGTCGCGCCCATCTCGACCACGAGGCCGCTCGTGCGCGCGTTCGCGTAGCACGTGAGCACGGCGCTCTTGGCGCAGAAGAGCGCCGGGATGCCCAGCTGCTCCATGAGCACCTCGACCATCTGTTCGCGGGCCTTGAGGTGCTGCTTCTTGGTCGAGACGCTTCCTGCATTCGCGCTGGCATTCGCACTGGCGCTGGCGTCCTTAGTGGTCTCCTTCGCATCGGCGCCTGCGGTTGTTGTACTACCAGCGGCTGTCGTGGTGCTGGTCCGCAAAGCCACGATCTCCTCTGGGATCGGGAACGGCCGCTCCACAAAGAGCAGCGGGTGGTCGCTCATGCGCGTCTGCAGGCGAGACGCCGCCGTGTCGAAGAGCCACTGCGCGAGCTGCTCGGGCTCGAGCTCCATGCGCGCGGCGGCCTGGACCGCGGCGTCCGCGCGCTCGATCTCGTTGTGGAGATCAGCACTATTCACAGCTGAGCCTGCGAGTGATGGTGGTAGAGCGCTCTCATATACGCGCGGGAAGTCCTCGCCGGCGTACCCGAACTTGCACTTGGCCGTGCCGAATTCAAACACGAGCGCGTCCAGGTCGTTGGCCTCGGCCAGCACGTTCGAGTATGCGGCGCCGGGCCCACCAGCGCCACTGTGGGCACCGCTTGCGGCTCCTGCTACTGCTGCGCCACCGCCATTGCCGTTCGCGCCGCGCTCCGAGCCGCTCACGTTCGTGTTGCCGCCGCCAGCGTACATGATATTGCTTCTCTTTGGCTTTTGAGTTTGAAATCTCCACCAGTTTGGTTGTGTACAAAATGTTGACTGAGTAGTGACTAAGACATTTTACATACCCTGTCAAAAACGTTTATATCGGGTATAAACAATATCAGCTAAATGTATACACATTTACCTATAAATCACCTTCATAAATTAATGGATTTTTGTAATATGGTGCATATCAGAACGCCATTATTCACGAAGTATACTGTATTGTAGAGTGGCCTCTTCAAAATGGTGCTGATCTTCACGAGGCCAGTCAGTGTTCAATGCAATGGGCTTTTTCATTCAACAAGTTACGAAATGCAACTCAGCGCACGTCCACGCGCTTTGCCTCACAACTGCTTTGCATCTCGACTGCGAGGGTCGAAATGCAAGGAACAGACTTCAATGACTAAAGCTTTTCGAGGCGAATATACAAAGGGGTTGACCACAAACTGCACACACCTTGGCTCGGCTACTTACTTGAGCGTGACAATCGCGACGTTGATGAATGGCGCGAGGAAGTAGATGACGACCATGAAGCCGATGCAGCAAAGGCAGCAGAGGATGCGGTTGCAGATCGACGGGCCCAGCAGGTCGTTGAAGACCTTGAACGGGTTGAGCGAGAACGACAGGCGGCCCGCGGGAGGTGGCAGGTACGGCGAGTTGTTGGGCGCCGAGCGGCCCTGGCCTACCGGTTGCGTCTTGGCCTTCTCCTGAGGCACGAGCTCCATCGACACGCACACCTCGCCCATGTAGTTGCGCGTGTTGGTCTTGTGGTCGAGGCTCTCGATCTTGATCCACTTGGCATCTGGCGGGTCGTCGTCGTCCCAAAGACCCGTGGCTTCCTTGATCTTCTTGACCGCGGCGTCGTCGTCCGACGTCGACTTCTTCTTCTTCTTGCGCGTCTCCTCGTCGTCCTCGAAGAACTGCACCGTCATCTTCTGCTTGTAGCCCTTCTGGAAGAACGCGCCGAGGTCGAGCATCGCCTCACCGATCGCGTCGTTCGCTGTGAACACGTCCTTGTCCCAGCCCTGAATGTGGAAGTATGGCGTCTTCGTGTTCGGCTGTTTGTGGCCCAGGAGGATCGGGAACTTCATGCGCCAGTTGAACGAGCCCTTGCCCTTCTTGGCGCGCCAGTGGATGTCCGTCTCCTGGTAGTCTGAGCCCTCCATCCAGCACCGGAAGAAGAGGTCATTCATGTCCTCGGCCTCATCAAACGATGGTACATTGCGCGCTTTCCACACCACGACACGAAGCTCCATGTCGATTGGAGGCGGCAACGAGATGTCAATCGGGGCGTACTCGTGTGCTTGAGTTGGAGTCAAGATATCGATCCATAGCTTGATCGTGCCCATCGGCGCCTTGGACGTTGGGATGTTGAGCGTGCGCGTCTCCAATGGCTTCAAGCGCAGACGACTGGATGTCTCGTACATCTTGCCCATGTCCTGCCATCTCTGGTCAAACAAGCGGTCTTCAAGGTCGATCGTCGTGCTTCCAATCAAGTCGTCACCGCCGATAAAGTCGTGGTCCATAGCTTCGATCGTCAAGATGCTCGCGCCAGGTAACACAGCACTGATCGTGTACATCTTGTAGAAGTCTGGGTCTGTCGTGTCGTTTATGAAGTTCTTTCGATCGTCGACCTTCTGCTTGCCCAGCTTCAGGCGCAAATACGGATCGGATTTGCCAGGACGTCCGTTTAGACCCATGTCCATCGGCGCAAAGCCCACACCGTCCAGCACGTAAACGCGGACTTCGTATGGCAGAGGTTTGAGCAGTCTCTCGAAATCCAGCAGCGGCTTCTCGTCTTCACGCTCGATGACGCGAATCAGACCCTTGAACTGTCCGGCTATCTTGTACATGCCATCACCGCCGATCGATGGCGGCTTCTTCTTCTTGAACGGGTTCAGCCCAGCCAGCATCGACCGCTTCTTCTGCTTCTGGCCAATGTGCAGCGCGTACTTCTCAAACGGCGTGCTCTTGAGCTCGGATTCCAAGTCTCCATCGAGCAGTTGACGGTACTTCAAGTACTTCTTCATCTTGTCTTCGTCGTCTTCCTCCTGGTTGCTCGAGCGGCGAGACGAGCTGTCGTCAAAGTTGCCAGCGGCGTCAAAATCCACGCCCATGCTCTTGAGCGCCCCAAACACACCCGCTCCGTTGTCAACCGCATCGAAATCGTCAACCTGCTCGCCCTTGAGAAGAGGAGACTCCTCATCAAACTCATCAGCTGTCTCCAATTCGATCTCAGCAAACGCGTCGCTCTGAGGAGGACGGTAGTGCTTCGACCACGGGATCTTAGAGTTCATTTCAACCGATGCCGAGGCAATGATCGGCGTCTGGAAGCCGCCGAGACGCGTATCCTTGACAATGATGTTCAAACGCGGCGCAAAGTGAGCGTTCTCTGGCAACTCGACTTCCTTCAGGATGCGCTGCAAGTAATTCGGGTTGCTGCCAGACGGGCGCTTGGACTTCTCCGTGATCATCTCCTGCGACGCGTGGTCCTTGCCACCGAGAACAAACTCGATGAACGGCAACTGAATTGGCAGGAACTGGAATGGCTCCATGTTGCGCAGTCCCAATACGGTGATCTCAATGAACGCCTTGCGGGTCTTTGGGACGATCGATGCCGACTGAGGCACTCGCTCGTCTGGGAACTGTTTGCGAATGAGCTCGAGCGACGCCAGGATCTCTCCCTCACTATCGCCAGGCTCTTGGAACATGAGAGGGTACCACTTCGGGTCTGGGAGCGTCGCCAGTTTGCCGCTGGCAAGCTGCTCCGAGGTTCGAATGTGCGCCTCCGACAAATTAAGAGCTACCAGTCCGACAAAGTCGTTCGAATCGAACTCGTCGTAGTCCATCACGCGCAGCATCACTTGGGGCGCGTACTTGAGGTCGGGGAGGTTGATGTCGTAGTAGAGAGTCTCATACCACACCGGGTCTCTCGTCTTTCGTTTCTTCGACGACTCCTTAGGCTTCTCACCCAAGCACCGCACAACGAGGTACGGGTCCAACAGACCATTCGAGTCGGCAGGAGGAAGTCGGCGGCCTTGGTAGACGTGGACACGCAGCTGGTATGGCACACGCTTGTTGACCGCATCCATATCCGAGGGATCCCACGGGTTAGCAATCGCGTCTTCTTCTGTTCCGAACCCCAAACGAACCAGAACGTTGCCGGGGAACTCGTCGTCAGCAAGCGCATCGATCGACGAGTCCTCCTTCATCGAGATCCACTGGACGTCGTTGGAGAAGCCACCGTGTTTGCCGATGAGTTCTTTCGCAGGGAAGCGACGGTAGCAGACTGGCTTCCGGTTGTCACCCTCTCCCTTGCACAAGTACAGGAAAATATCGGGCACCTGCGAGAGGTCCTCTGGGAGAAGCATCCGATCGCTCTCGTCCATGTCGTTCCACTCCACGACACCCTTCAGGTTCTTGCCACGCGACGATTTGAGCTCCTTGAGTCCGCAGGTCATCACCAGCTGCATCTTCGAGTTCTGACCAAAGTTCTTCGGGCTCAAGAACGATGGGATCTCACTCCCGCAAACGAAGTGAGCGCGCATTCTGTACAGGCGCGTCTTCGGGTACAGGTCAGGAGGCAGCCGCTTGACATTGCGCTTCTGGTTCACTTCGTCAAACTCATTGTCTTCATTTTCGAGAATGCGCAGACTCATCAGGATGCGTCCTCGGTAGGTCGACCCGATATCCGGATACAGGTTCATCTGCTTCTTCATGGAGTCGCCAAGCTCCACCTTGTTGTGACGCAATGGAGCGCCGTAGATGTTGGCCCAGAATGGCGGGATCTTTCCACCCAGAGCCTTCACCAATTTCATGCTCTGACTTACGTGGCCGACAACTTCATCCGAGCCGACTTGGTCCCAGTCCCAGACGCCAAAGCTGATGGCATCAGCCATCGACGGTTCACGAACGACCATCATCAGTTCTTCGTTGAAGTTTGGGTTCAGCTCGTCACGTCGTCCCTTCTTGGTGCGGACGCGAGTGCGAACTGGATCGCCGCCAGCGAGCGACACCTTGATGTAGGCATCCAGACCGCCCTTCCCGACCAACGTGAGGTCCATCGGCGGCAGCTCCTCGGCACAGTGAATCGTTGCAGCAAGAAAATTTACTTTCTGGGTAACACTGGACGGCATGATGATGTTACCTTCCAAGTCGGTGTTCCCAGCCCCGAACGGCGATGGTGGTGGGATCAGCTTGTCGCCCGGTCCAACCACGGTAATCGAGGCGCGAAGGTAGCCTTGAATTCCCTGGTTGAGCGTGCTTGAGTTGTCTGTGAGACCAAGCCACACGTTCGCGAGCTGGTGGTTCTGCTGCGAGTAGATGTACGACAAGTCGAATTGTGTACCGCCAATCAGTTCCGCACGCTGCAGAGTGTTTGCATCCATGACGTTGAGCTTGACGAATCCCATCTCGACCTCAGCCTTGTCCAAATTGCGAAGCGGGAAGATCAACAGGTCGTCCCATACACAGTTCAGCACTTGCTTCTTCGTCGCAGTCTGCTGCTTCTCGCCCAGAACTTCGACGTACACGACTGGGTCAGACGTCCCTGTTGAGTCCTTTGGCACGAGGTCACGCGCTTCGATGATGTGGACTTGAATCATGTAGTCACCAGACTTGATCTCGATGTTGCTCAGTTCATTGAGCATCTCTTCGCGCTTCTTCTCGCGCTCTTCTTCCTCTTTCTTCAATTCTTCGTCCGACTTCTTCTTCGTCATGCTGTCATCGATTTCTACGCCCTCGTCATCGTTCGAGTCGTAGTCCGCATCTGGGTTGCCCACATTTAACACACCCTTGATCGCTCCAAGCACGGATCGGTCCTTCTTCTTTGACGCAATGTCGCGGGCATCCGATCGGTACGTCCACAGCAGCGAGAGCTGAAGCGTACCGCGCTCCTTCTTGTCCTTCTTGCCGCGCTTATCACCGAGCTCCACAGTCAACTGCTTCTCGATGTTTGGCACAAGATCCTTGACTGACACGTCCGCGCGGCCCATGAAATCGTTGATCGTCACGTCAAAGTCTTCCACGATAATAGAAAGCGTGCTCGTCAAGTCGGGCATGAAGAAGCCAAACTGCAGCATAGCAATAGGAAACACACACAACGTTAGACCACTGAATAACACACAGTATAAGCCAGCAGTTGAGAGAAACGCACCTTTTCGTTCCACTGGGGACGCAGGGTTTTCTCCTTTTTGGTCGACTCGTGCTTCTGACCCGCAATGGTGAATTTCACCAGCGGGTCACTCGTCGTGCCGTTGTTGTCCATGCCGATCAGATCTTTACCCGACTTGAGCGTCACAAACAGCAAGTTTGGTGGCTCGTTGCCTCCACCTACGACGGCGGTCACGGCGCCTTTCACGGACGCCCCCAAGCCAGCAGCGAACGAGGTCGCGCCCGTGGCACTGGCCGCAGCGCCACCAAGAGGGTGGATAACGACGTGCAGCTCGCCCTTGGCGTCTTTCTTCATCTTCTCCATTCTCGTCAGCTGGTACCAGTTGTCGAGCTACAAATAACAACAACAACGCACACGCCATGACACTGTTAGGGTATCTCACTCATAACACATACCAAAAGGGAGTGAGCATATAACGAGATGTACCGTTTGGGTTGCGCCCTGGAAGAGCGAGACCGGGATGTCGACGACGCCGAGCGCGTCGTCGCTCGCGAACATGCCGTCCGAGTCCGAGAGCAGCAGCCGCAGCGTGGTCGCGAGCCGCAGGTCGTACCGGTCGCCGACCGTGAATTCTTCGTTCCACTGCGGCGTGAGCGTCTTCTTCACGACCTTGGTCTTGAACGCGCCGCCGGCCGCGATCGCCGCGCCCTTCGAGTCGAGCAGCGTCATCGTCACGTACGGGTCGCTGAAGCCATTGCTGTCGGCCGCGAGGATGCCGCGCGCCTCGACGATCGTCACGGACACGCCGATGGTCGCCATCTCGTGTTATGCAAACTCACACTCCGCTCCAATAGACACGCGTACAGATCACCACTCACGCGTATAGGACGTGAGTTGAAGTGGCACAGTCGACTGGTCTCGTGCAGGGCAGGAGAACGCGACAGCGAGTCACGAAGCGACAGAGAGACGGGGAGAGCTGACGGACCGTACGGGTGAGTACGAGCGTGTGTGGGAGACTGGATGTCGTTTCAGAGCCGACGCTTCACGTGCCCCTTCCTTCTCGTTTCCTGGCCGGCGCGTCGTTGTTTGGAGATGGCGGCGGCGCTCGGGAAATGGAGGAATGAGCTTTTGGGTCGTGTCGTGGGTGCTTTTTGACAAAATAGGCGGTGGGTGCGAAATAAGGATGGATTCGGGCGTGCCACACTAAATTGGAGAGAGCTTTGGTAGAATTAGCTGCAGGGATCAAAATGTGCACACTACATACGTACAATTGGGCCAAACACGGAAACAAATCAGGTGCAATTTGCGCATGATTTGGGATGATTTGAGGGCGCTGGCTCTTCTTTGATGAAGGCACCAGCGAGATATTGAGGATCGCTGTTGAAGCCAGCACGGTCTTGAAGCCATCGGGCTCTCTCCTGACGAGGATCAAGCGCCTCAAGCTCCAAGCTCGTCTCCTCGTTGACGGACACGGCGATTCCGTCGCCCCAGGCGATCTCGTCTCTCTATGGTCGATTTGTTCAAGACCCGGGCTCCCAACTGAGCTCGCTGAACTTGACCTAACGGCCCCGGTGGCCTGGCGACACCACTCAGGCTCAAGCTCGTCAAGCTTTGAGCGTGTCGTCTGTGTCAGGGTGACTCGCTCACCCGCCTCCAGCTCGGGCGTCGGCCCCTGCTGGACTCAGTCTTGCCTCGCCAAACACGGTGGTCCAAGTGTCTCTCGCATGCAGACTCGTTGAAGCTCCTCAGCTGCAGCGGCGTCTTGCTCAAAATCCACTGTCGAACCTCCGGCAACTAACATGCTTTGGTTTGAAATGTAGAATTGGATTCATTTGCTGAAAACACAAAAATCCGGCGCTTCCGGACTCGTTCCAAGATCTAGACGAAGCGGCGCGAAGCACAATAGCAGGAAAGGTCGCATGCGTGCTGGTATCAAATAGATGCAATATGCGGCAAGCTTGTGAAAGCGCATGAAGATACGATATATTAAGTGTGTGGGGCCTTTGATCGCCTGAAGCGTGATCCTTGGAGCTCGACATCTAGCAGCTCGCTCATTCGGTCTTGACTCCCTTCTGGCAAACGTAAATGTAGTGCACGGCGTTCGCATCCGCTTCCGAGACCTGCACGGCACTGACCGTTGGCTTTGGAACCGTGTGCACCGTCACCTTCCACTGCAGCTCCTTCGTCTCCAGGTAGCTCAACCGGTTGTCCGGCACGCCGTACGAGACAATAAAGTAGACGCCGTTGGGCTTCAGTACGCGGTGCACTTCCTGGCACATCTTCGCAATGTTGTTCGTCGACCCTTCGCCGCACAAGATCGAGTCCATCGTGCCTTTGTCGACCACCGAGTCGTAGGATTCATCGGCAAACTCCAGCGAGCACGCGTTCATCTTCTGCCACTGGAGCGACTCGATGCGGTCTTCGTATTTGGCCTTCATCTGCGTGATCGCGATCTCCGAAACGTCGATGTTCATGATCTTCTGGTACCCGTCGTTCACCATTTCCTCCGACAGGCGCGAGTTGCCCGCGCCGACCATCATCACCTGGTCCGTCTTCTTCACGTACTGGTTCACGAGCTCCTTCAGTCCGCCATAGCGTTGGTACCAGTCAAATTGCTCCGAGTCTCTGCACATATCAACAGCATACACACATGAGTAAAGCAATTTGGTGGCCGAAAGCGTAACGCAACGAGCGGTGGCCAGGCAGGCGTGCGACTAGGCGTTCGCTCATCCACCGCGATCCACAGCCCAATCAAACGCAAATATGCGCACAAAGCAACGTACTTGGTGTAGCGCTCGTCCCAGTAGCTCGCCTTGCCGTACTGCGCCATGATCCAAGTGTCTCTCTGTGCGTGTGTGAGTGGTTGCTGCTCGGTTCTGCTTGCCTGCTGCTGCGCAAATGAAGATGTCGCGTCCCCCCGCAACCAAAAAGCCTTTTTGCCAAAAAGGCAACCCCGCCCCGAATCGACGCGATTTGTGGCTCGGATGTTGCTCCTGCGCCAGTTTCGCATACAAACCTCGAGTGTGAAGTCTGTCGACCTACAAACTTCAAGTTGTTTGAAAACGTACTTAGTCGAGTCGTAGTTTAAAAATCTAAAACGCTCGCGTTACTTTTCACCAAAAGCCTTGCAAGAGTGATTGTCAAATACCGGTATGGATACCGGTAAACTTCAACGCATAGTGCGGAATTTGCTCATAAAATTGAACGATGACAACGACGAGAGCGCTGGCGGCGCTGTATGCGCGCGAGCCGCACGCGAAGGTGGCCGTGGCTGCGACCGGCGGCCGAGCTGCTCCTCCGCGCGGGCAGCTCCTCCACGATGCTCCAGTTCTCGGTCCCGTACGCGCGCGCGAGTCTGCAGAACTTTCTCCAGGAGCCCCGTGATCCGGCAGCGGGTATGCTCTTGAACAGAAGGCAACAGATAGTGAGTGCAATTGCCTCTCACTGGTCACGAGACTAGCGAATCTCTATTGTACATGTGTGTATACTTGCTGCTGTCCTTGCAGACCACGTGCCTCGCGCAAAGTTGACGCAGTTCTGCACGCAGTAGACGTCGGAGGAGCGTATGGCGGTCGCTGCGTGGCAGCAGGAGCAGGACATTCTGCGCCACGAGTGCGAGGAAGATGAACCGCTTCACGCGCACGCAGTGTCGGCCTCGCTCAGTCGGTTTCGTGCGAGCATGAGTGTGGCGTGCACCGCTGCACTTGCAACCAACGACGAGAATAAAGGACCGCATCAGTACTTCCTGTCGATCTGCAAAGCAGGCTTCGATGCTGCTGATCGTGGTGGAGAGAGGGTGCCGTTCTTGCGCCAGTAGCGCGCGACGTATTATTTCAATCTGAGC
>JAASFY010000955.1:0-13716 GCA_023334035.1 Globisporangium okanoganense
ATGTAGCTGATACATATAAACAATCGAGTGGCGATCAACGAAACACGAATGGGAATGAAGAAATCCTATTAGAAATTTGCGAGTTGGCCCAGTCCGTTCGTGAGCAAGCCGTGGCACTGACCTCACTCATCAACATTTAAAAAAATAAATAAAAAAGCAAATCTGCGATTGCATTTCTCTTTCGTTTAGCAACTTCTCTCACTCTGTGATTCTCACTTGCGTGCATCTGATTGTCGTTTGTGCTTTCTTCGTCGTCCCTGCCACATGGGATTATGTCACAGCGATCGTAGAAACGCTTGAAGATGTTGTGCAAGACTACAGTAGCTACGATAGTGTCCACCGTTTGCGTGAGGTTCTTCTCGTCCATCTTGGTCTGGAGGACACGAAAACGACCTTTCCACTCGCCGAATGTTCCCTCCACGACTATTCTGGTGCTGGACTGGAGGTAGTTGTAGTTGCGCTGCTTCGCTGGGAGCTGGTTCCCTTCCTTGCGCTCAATGTACGGCGTCATGAGACTTGGCAGGAGCGTGTATCCCGCGTCAGCGATGAAGTGCGTGCCTGGCGGAATGATCGAGTAGACGTGGCGCCCAATGTGGCTGTGTAGCCAGACCTTCCGATCGGACCATGAGCCTGGTCGAACGTTGACCGGTGTGAACTCACGGGGTGGCGACACCACTGCCTGCATATTCAATGCTGGATAGCCCTTGTGACAGTAGAATCCATCGTAGTTGGACGGGCGCTCGATTGGTACCAAGGTGCCATCGATGGCGCCCACAGCACCAAGGAATCCGTGCTAGTTTGAGAAGCCGTCCTCCATAGCATCTCAAGCAGCACTTGACTTCGGGAACGCGATCAACTCACAAGCCAATCCGCGTAGTGTAGCAACCACAGCGTGCACGATAGTGATGGCGTAGCTCTTGCACACACCAAACGCAGCTCCACACTCTCGATAGCCGCCCGACGAGCCGAGAAATAATAGAGCGAGAGCAGCCTTCTTCTCGAACGAGTGTCTTCTCAGCTGCTGCTGAGCGAAAGCGACGCCGCGGTCATGCAGGAGCCGTGCTAGTTGCGCAAACATTTCTCTACTGCACCGCAAGTTCGCCCCAAACCACGCGCTGCGGGCTCCACTTAAGAGCAGCAGCTCGAACCGGAATGTTGTCGTGGTGCGCTGCTGTCGCTCGCCGTCAGTGCTCAAGTCAAGAATCACCATTGCCGCGGCACCACTGGCAACAACGCACGCGTGCGCCAGCAACGCCTCTGCCATCGCGCCGAGCCGGAGTGTGCCTTCTGTCTGCTTCTGGAATGAGCGCTCAGCAACGATCACGCTCTTCTCTCCCCCCCCCTCTCTCGCTCCACCCGTATCTACATCATATCCACCTTGGTGAGGTGGAGACACATCTTCTGTTGTCATGTTGTAACAGTTTTTTTCCATCCAATGAAAAACGAGCATTGGGTCGTCCAACTGGAGATCGAAAACCACCTAGATGGCCAAAGACCAGGGCCTAATGTAAAAGTTGCAGGTTGTTGCCGGATTATATATGATGGCAATGTGGCCACTTTTACAATAGTATTGTCTAATCCGGCCAGTGAGGTAAATAATCAAAACAAGTGCGCAATATTAAATTAGAGAAAAATTGTGCAAACTAGCGTCGCACAAATCCAGAGTTGCTGACAACAAGCAACTTGATGCCAAATCCAGAAAAGCGGACAACAAGTATTTGATGCCGGACCCGGTGCCAACGACCTGTCGGCGCGTGTTGCGAGGCCACAACGGCGCCGTCAACGCCGTCCGCTTCAATGGTGCGACTGTGTATACTTAAGTACAGCCAGCGCTTGTGTGTGTATGTGGTGTGCTAACTGACTGTGTGCTGTGAACTCTTATGCGACAGCAAAGGGCACGTACGTGATGACCTGCGGCCAGGACCGCACCGTGCGGCTCTGGAATCCGCACCGCGACGGCCTCGAGGCCAAGGGCGAGGCGCTGCTCATCAAAACTTACGAGGGCCGCCACGGCTACGACGTGCAGGACGTCGCAATGTACGTGTGCCTTGTGTGACGAGTTGTTTGTTGTTGTTGTGTACTTGCTTGCTCGTGTACTTAACTTGCGTGTTTGTTTGTTTGTTTACGTGTTGCTTGCTTTGTTGTTGACAAAGTGCACACGACAACTCGCAATTTGCGTCCTGCGGCAGAGACAAGGCCGTGTTTCTCTGGGACGTGCCGACCGCCAAAGTGATCCGCAAGTTCGAGGGCCACGAGCAAGTGCGTTTATGAGTTTGCTGGTGTTGTTGTCGACGCAAGTGTACTTATGTATCGTTTTATTTTATTTTCTGCGTATAGAGCGTCAACTGCGTGCGCTACAATGCCGATACGACTGTGCTGCTCAGCGGCTCGTACGATAAGACCATCCGCGCGTGGGATCTTAGGTACGCGTGTCGTCCCGATATAATAACACACAACAGCGGTCTTACTGTGTTTGTTGTTGTTGCTTGAAAACAATAGAGCGCGAAATGCGTACTTACCGATCCAGGTGTTGAACGACTTTAAAGACAGCGTGACGTCCATGGTCGTCTCGGACCACGAGATCATCGCAGGGTACGTGTGTGTACTTATTTACTGTACATATTTATAAATTGTCTTGCTCGCTCTCTAACAGAATGACAACAAATCTAATTAATAGCTGCGTCGATGGCGTCGTGCGCACGTTCGATCTCCGTGCGGGTGCGCTCTTCCGCGAACACATTGACGAGCCGGTCGTGTCGGTTGCGCTCTCCCCAGATGCTCGCTTCCTGCTCGCGGGCTGTCTCGACTCGACGATCCGCCTGATCGACAAGCACTCGGGCCATGAGCGTAACAGGTTCGGACAATTTGCTTTTTATGAGATGTGCTGATAATACGCTGTACTTATTTATGATTGTGTACTTATGTGTGGGCAGCTACCGTGGCCACCGCATGGGCTCGTACCGGACCGAGTCATGCTTCTCGACGGACGGCGCATTCGCGCTCAGCGGCTCGGAGGACGGCAAAGTGTACTCGTGGGACGTCGTGAGCGGCCAAATGGACTCGTTCCACGCCCACGGCAAGCCCATCCGCGCACTCGCATCCCATCCAGAACTCCCGCTTCTCGTTACGGGCTGCGTCGACGGCAGTGCAAAAGTGTGGACGAGTGAAGAATAAGTACACTGATTAAATAAATAGAAACTGGTCTGGTGTCGTGTATTTATTTATCTTCCCCACAAGAGAAAGTGGTGTACTAATGTACCTATTTACGAAAGCGTGTAGCGCATGCCGCCGATGGTCATGAGCAGGTCGTTCGCGCTCTTCTTCTCCGACTTGTCCTTGGAGAAGAGCGACGCGAAGACCGCGCTCTTTTGCTTCTCCTTCTGAATCGCGCTCGCGGCGTCCTTGACGATCTTACTGGGCGGCAGCAGTGCAGAAGAACCACCAGTCGACTGTCCTTGGCTCTCGGCCTTGCGCTTCCGGTCTAGCTTCCTCTGTTTCTTCACCTCACCACCACCCTCGTTACTATCCGTCTCGTCCTTGGTCTTGCTGACATTCTTCTTCTTCTTCTTGAGCGCCTTCGCCTGGGCCTTGCGCTCCAGGAGCTCCTTCTGCTTGCACTCGTAGCTCTCGTCTGAGAGGAAGAGCGCGATGGGCGCCTCGCCGTTTGTGCTCTTGCCGCACACGAGACACTCTTTCGTCTGCACTTCCTTGAGCGACCGCTCCGAGACGACACAGCCGCACGTGGGCACGACCACGAAGGGCTGCTTGCCGCTGAACTCGAGCATGCTCACGGGACAGTAGAACAGGCTCGCGCTATTACTGCTCTCCATCTGCTTGGAGAAATTGCACGTGACCACGTCCTTGAGCGATGAGATGTGGCGGAAGCGCGCGGGCATTGACTTGGCGAGCAGGTGCTCGAGCAGCGCCTGCTTGTTGTACAAGTTGCCCAACGCACAAGCTACGATGGGCTCGCGCAGCGGCTCCTCGGAGATCGCGCACGTCTGCGCCTTCTGCACGCGCAGCGCCTCTTGGTCCACCTTCTCGCCGCGCGCCTTGGTGTTCCCGTGGCGCATGAACTTGCGCTTCACGGCGATCACGCCGCCGTCGTTACCCATTTGTTGTGTGTGTGCTTGGTGCGAAAATGCAAAATGCGCTTGCTTAAGTTTAACTTGATCATATAACCCATGCGTTTGGAATGTTCAAGATGATTGGGTTTTACCTGATTCATAGAATTTTTGAAATTGCATTTGCTGTTTTTGAAGAAACATTCAATTCCGACCGAGCTGCAATGCAAGCTTCTCTTGCTGATGATGAGGCAATAATAACGTAAAATATACGTTATTATTGCCTTATTAACAGCAGTAAATATTATTATATTTACTGTTAACTGTACGTTCAGCTTGCGCTCTCAAGTCTGGAGAAAGAGAAGAGCGAGACTAAGCGCATGCAGAGCGACCAGACTCGAAAAGAAGGGGCTTGGCGAGCGCAAAACTATAATCTCAAGTCAGCCAAAATAATGCACAAGCGATCGGTCGAGCCAATCACTGAACGAGGCAGATCAGATCAAAAATATTAACAGTGTCGTGGATTTCGGGCCTGTTTTGTATCACGAAGCCATGGCATGAAAGCGTGAAACAATGATATGGGAGGGACTCGCATTTGCATCTTCAGCACATGCATCATAGACTCCTCTCGTTCTACAGTTTTGACTAAGTCGCGGCAGCAACCAGCAACTCTCATCGGCTCAACTGTTCATTCTTTGAATTCCTTTTTTCGCATATCCGCTAACTGCATATCATAATCAGAAAGGACACAAATTATGACCCTGAGATCCTGTTTGATGAAAAAATGAGCGAGAAATCAGTCAGCAAGATCGTCGACTTATCCACATATCTTGGTTTCAGTATGCTCACAGTATGCTCACAGTCTGGCTTGTCGCAAGAATTGCTCCAAGTCCAGATCCAAATATCCAAGCTTCCAAACTCCGATCAGCTCTGTTAAGTCTCTTTTTTTGTCAACTTTAGCAGCCTTCTCTAAAGTACCAATTCTCCAAATGTAACCAAAAACGTCAAGTTGGCATGATTTTCAGGAAAAAACCCCAGGTGATTTCTCGTTCCACAGCGAGTAGGTACAGTACCGCTCACAGAGAGTCAGGCAAACACACGACAGCATACCCAAAGAGGCATTCGATTCGATTTCGACCAAGCGACGACGATAGCCGAGAGCCGCTCGCTCGCCATCGACCAGCTCATTTCTGCAACGCGAGACCGACCAACAGACATATCATGGGCTGCAGCGGATCCAAGGAGGTCGAGAAGGCGGTCGTCATGCCGCCGTACACGCGGCAACCACACTCGCAGGAGCCAACACAAACGCGGACCGGCGGCGGACAAGACACCACGACGAAAGGCCCGACGGGCGGCGGCAACGACCGCCTCGTGAAGCCGCCACCGTCGCGGCCGCGCATGGACAACAACACGGTGGACTTCCAGGAGTTCAAGGACGACGAGAAGAACGTCGTGGAGACCATGCTCGAGAGCAACAAGGGCCTGCGCATGGCCGAGATCAACTTCCACGACCTCAAGCTCGCGCGGATCATCGGCGCCGGCGCCTTTGGCGAAGTCATCAAGGGCACGTACTGCGGTACGCCTGTGGTTGTCAAGCGCATGCTGCGAAACAAGATCACGGAGGACAACCTGCGCATGTTTGGCGAGGAGATCCAGCTCATGATGAACCTGCGCCACCCCAACATCGTCCAGGTACTGTACCTATTTATGCTTGCTGCGAGGTTTTGAGCTGCTCACTGTAACAAACCCTCGTGTTTAACGCTGATCTGTATTCCCTAACAGTTCATTGGCGCGAGTTGGAACTCGTACTCCAACATGTACGTCCAGCTCACCTGCTCTCTTGTCACCTTGTAGACTGGCTCATTGACGTTCTATATCGATTGCTTTTTATTTATTCTTTATTTGCTTTTATTTTTTGATCTCCAGTTGTTTCGTGACCGAATTCCTTGAGCGCGGCGACCTCTTCGCGGTGCTGCGTAATCCGGAGAACACGCTATCGTGGGCCAAGCCGATCCTGCGCATGACCATCGACACGTCGCGCGGCATGGCGTACCTGCACAGCATGAAGCCGCCAATCATTCACCGTGACCTCAAGAGCATGAACATCCTTGTGAGCTCCACGTGGGGCACGAAAGTGAGTGACTTTGGCCTGAGTCGTGAGAAGTCGGTCGACGAGACCATGAGCGTCACCGGCACGCCGCTCTGGCTCCCGCCCGAGATGATCCGCGGCGAGCGCTACACGGAGAAGGCCGACGTGTACAGCTTTGGCATCGGTACGTGTACTTATGTATCTATTTTGTTTATTTGAGCTCCTCGGGGTGTACTTATTTAACTTATATTCGCACAGTCCTGTCGGAATTGGACACGCGCAAGATCCCGTACCACGACATCAAGGCCAAGGGCGCGCGCAACAAGAAGGTCTCGGGTAGCACGCTCATGCACATGGTCGCGTACGAGAACCTGCGTCCGTCGCTCAGCCCCAACTGCATGGACTCGGTCCGCGAACTCTACAACCGCTGCACAGCCGACGACCAGACGATGCGTCCGACTTTTGAAGAAATCGTGCAGGTGCTTGAGAACAACGTCCGCAAGGAGACTTTGATGCGCGCGGTACGTGTTTTAATTAAATATTGGTGGCTGAATTTAATTATTTATTGTGTGGAGAAGACTCACATGATTTACCTGTCTGTGTATGCAAATGAACAGAACGAGCTGCGAGTAGACGAAGTGGCGCAGAGCGAGCTGGACGTGTCTCCAGAGGAGCTGGGTGTCTTCCACGCCACCAACTACCTGGACTAAGCGCAGCTTATCTGCCTCTTCAATCGGAAAAGAGGAGGAGTTGACGACGACGACGCTCAAGCTCTTCTTTTGCTGGCATTGCGAGTGATCAACTGGAAATCACTCGCTCTATGAAGCTGCTCGTAGAGCGACGATGGCTCCGTGTCAAAGCGAGAACGGAGCTGCTCGCCCAGTCCCCGCCTTACTTTGACCGTCAAGTACCTACGTCTGTCCGTCCGTCGTCCAAAGCCAAGCGCCCGTGATATCAAGAGCGCTTACCTCTCTCTCTCTCATTCTCCATTTCGCACACACAGAAATTTAATAACACCACCGTGAAAAAAATCAACCAAAAGTCTCCATTTTCATGCTTGTCAAAAACAATCTTGATTTGATCGCTTTCGAGAGGGTTTAACCGCTCCTTGTCCACGTGTCACGAAGAAAGTGGGGGCATACAAACTTCAAGTAAACAAACTGGCAGAGTCACTTTGAAGCTCCCAAAATCTTCCCCATTTGCGATTTCGCTCCCCAGAAAGAGAAGGACAAAGCAATAATAAAGATGTGGAAGCTGCTCGCGTCGTTCGCGGCCGTGGCGCTCGCCGCCGTCGTGTCGGCCTCGGATGTGGTCGTGCTGACCCCGGAGAACTTTGACCAGGTCGTCGACGGCTCCAAGGACGTGCTCGTGGAGTTCTACGCGCCGTGGTGCGGCCACTGCAAGAGCCTCGCGCCCATCTACGAGGTGGTCGCCACGTCGTTCAAGAAGGCTGACGGCGTCGTGGTCGCCAAGGTAGACGCCGACGCGCACAAGGAGCTCGGCTCGAACTACGGCGTCTCGGGCTTCCCGACGCTCAAGTTCTTCCCCAAGGGCTCGATCGACCCGGACGACTACAAGGGCGGCCGCACCGAGGACGACCTCGCCGCGTTCCTGAACGAGAAGGCCGGCACGAACGTGCGCATCGCCAAGCCGCCAAGCTATGTGCCAGCGCTCGGCTCGCAGGACTTTGACGCCGAGGTGATCCACTCGAAGAAGCACGCGCTCGTGGAGTTCTACGCGCCGTGGTGCGGCCACTGCAAGAGCCTCGCGCCCATCTACGAGGAGGTCGCCAAGATCTTTGGCGGCGAGGAGAACGTGCTCGTCGCCAAGGTGGACGCCACCGTGCACGCCGACATCGCCTCGCGTTACGGCGTGAACGGCTACCCGACGATCAAGTACTTTGCTCCGGGCTCGGACGACCCAGAGGACTACTCGGGCGGCCGCGACAAGGACTCGTTCATTGAGTTCCTCAACGAGCACGCCGGCACGCACCGCACGTCGACTGGCGAGCTGTCTGCCGAGGCGGGCCGCGTGAAGGAGCTCGACGTGATCATCTCAGCCACGGGCGAGATCACTTCGAGCGTGCTCGAGCAGGCCGAGTCGCTCGTCGAGAAGCTCGCGGGCGATGCCGCCAAGCACGGCAACCTGTACATCAAGGCGATCAAGAAGGTGATCGCTAAGGGCGACAAGTACGTCGAGGCCGAGATCAAGCGCCTCGAAGGCTTGCTCGCGAACGAGAACGTCACGGCGCAGAAGAAGAAGCTCTTCGCGCTGCGCAAGAACATTCTCGAAGCGTTCACCCAGAAGGAATAAGCTACGCGAGCATGAGAGGAGCTGGTGAGAAGAGCGAGGTGTGTCTAGTACGAAGCTCACCTCTAGTTGCCGAGTGCATGTAGCGCCTCGCTCAACTCGGTTGCTCTTGAGTTTTAGACTGGAGACTTCTTTGGTTAATGCCGCAACGAAGTAAAAAGAAAGCAAAAAACGCAGTTTCGTGAGACTTGCCTTGTTGTGTGTTTTCCTGGAATCGCTTGTTGTATTGTTTCTTCATCTTTATCCACAGACGAGGGGCTGTCTCTGGTACGGCGACTTGCGCTGCCTTTGCTTCGCCACCGCCAACTGAAATACTCAGTCATCGTCATCGCTGTCGCCCGCCGCCTGAGCTCTCCGCTGGGTCCTTCTTTCTTTCTACACGGACGCCATCTCGGACAGGGTGTTGCGCAATTTCTCTGCAAAATTTTGAAAATCCACGACAATTCCTTTCTCGGCAGGGCAGCTGGGCACGCGCACACCGCTCGACGAGCTCTGCATTTTCACCGTTCGATTCTGTTGTTGCAATACAAAGAAACAATCACAACGAGTCAGAACACCAGCACTCACCCCACTGAGCGAGGAGAACAAGGTTGCAAGCGTACCTCCAGAAAATAAATATCTACGGCACACCGATCTCCGTAGGATAGGCGAACGTGGGTCTGCGATCGAGGAATCAGCACCAGCTCGGCAGGGACAAAGGACTTGTCGTCTCCACCGTAAGACTTCTCAGCGTAGTACCCCTTGTCTTCGCCCGGAAGCTTGAACTTGTACCCGAGCTTCATGCCTTTGCCGCCCTTCTTGCCGCTCATGCCAAACATTTTCACTCCGTTCGACTGCGCACTCGGGCTCTCTTTCGTTGGGACTGGGTCTTGACGGTAGTACTTTGCACAGAGCAGCTGCGACTCCACGACGCTCGCGAGGATGCCCATCGGGATGCACGTGCGCTCGAGCGCTTCCATCAGCTGTGCAGGGTCGCTGTGTCCGTTGAGCGCCGACTGGATGAAGTGCATCAGCGGATGCTCCGCCTTGTGGCTGTAGTTCACCACGAAGCCCATCTTCTGCTTGAATTGAATCGTGACTCTATATGTGACCAATCCGTCCGGAGTAGATCCTGCAGCGATGCACTGGCGCGGGTTCTGAGCTCGACACGCGAGCACAATCGCGAACGGGTCGGCGCTCTCGACGTAAAAGTGGCCGTCGTTCTGGATCTCGTTGGTGTATCGCCCCGCAGCGGCGAGGATCTTCTCCAGCTTCACTGCCAGCTCGCACAATGGTTTCACCACGCAGATGAGCTCCACCATGAAAAGCTCGAGCGGGTTCTCGTTCAGCAAGTCACTCATCACGACCGAGCTCGGGTACTTAAAGATGAGATGCCCGCTGGGATTGACGTAGTGAGGTCGCTCGGACAAAAGATGGTGCTTCGGCTCTTTCGGGTACACAAACTTGAATGGTGGTCGTGCCAGCTGAAGGCTGAGCTCAAACCCACCACCGTGCTTCAAGTGGCCCTGGATCGTGATAATCTTCAGCGGATCAGCGTTAACCTTTTCTGGGAACGAGAGCGTGACGACTTGGCCACCGGTTCCTTCGCCACTTCCAGTTCCAGCTTCACCAGAGTACCGGATGCGAGACTTTCGACGGCGAGCGAAGTTGACGAAATGCTGCAGCTGGATACGCTCACTGCACATGTTGATCACGTGTAGCAGAACGGAGGCGATGTGAGGTACGAAGGCATGCGAGACCTGGACGTCACCTTGTTCGTATTCTTGAAGTGACAGCTTCTCATCGGGCAGGTCGCGTGGATGAGTACCAGGCAACTTCTTCAGGAGCCTCTCCGAGGATGTTGTTGTTGTTTCTGCATGCGGGCGCTTCTTCCCTGTCAGTCCCACGTTCATTTCGTTACGGCGGTGAAGAGACGGGTGCAAGTCGTCCTTCTTGAATGCACTGAAGCGCTGGATGAACTGAACGCCTGCAGCCTGCCCGCCAATGCCAGCGGTCGTTTGCAGCAGCGAGAAGCATGGGAGTCGAATGTACTCCTCCATCTCTGTGACTTCGTGGATCGCTCCATTGATACCGTCGACCTCCGCATACTTGTCGATCTCGATGACCAAATAGCACGTCGATTCCTTGGATGTTGTCAGCTGGAAGTACAGCGCTGTCTCCGAGATGGTCAGGTCCTCAGTCTGGCCTCCGTGCTGCTTCCGGAACAAAATGTAGCGCTCCCAGTTCAAGCTCACGTTCCGCAGAACCTCGATGCCCTTGAGAGACACGCCGACTTGTGCGATCTCGTGCGCGACGATCTCGCAAAGAGCTTTCCGCACACTCGTGTGGATCATCTCGTTCGCCTTCTCGCTCTTGCCATCACCTGAGACGAGTGCGAAATCGTTCGGCACACTCTTATTCGCGCTCCCAACTTCAATCTTGCACTGGGTATTCAGAATCCGCTCGAGCTGCTTGATCGTTCCGGACACCATCGGATTCTTTGCTGCTGCGACGCAGTTCGACACAAAATGTCCTTCGCGCATGTCAAAGGTCAGCTCTAAGAACTCTTGAAGACCGCCAATGTCCGAGCGAGAGATGCGAAGACTGGAATCCGTGCAGAGCAGCTTGACGCTTTCACCAGACACGAGCTGCGTGTGTCCATTCTCATCCGGAGGGTCGATGACGAGAAGCCTGCCGACGCAGAACAACGAAGCAGCCACGTGGGATCGCATTGCAGCAATCAGCAGGTTCTCCGCGCTGAGCAGGAACATGTTGGACGGAATCGCGAGCGCTTTCAGCAGCTTGTTCTTACCCGGGAGGTTCGGTGGCAGCGACGGACTCAGGCTCACTGCTAACAGTTTCTTCTTCTCTGGGTCGAACGCAAGCCGCACGCACAGACTGGATTCAGGAAACGCAGGCAGCGACGACGATTCTTTCTGGGACGACGACGCCATCGACTCTTTTAGCTGCATGAAGAGGCGCTGCTGGTCCGTGGCCGTGTCTGCTTCTTTCTTCACACACGCCTTCGGCCAATAGCAGATGTCCAGCACGTTCTGGTCTCGATGGTGCTTCACCAGCACGCGGTTCTTCCAGCGTCCTTCCATCAGTAATTTCCCTTGAGAGAGCAAGATCTGGAGTGCGAGGGACGAGCAGAACTCCCGCATGACCTTGAATGCGTCGACAAACGGGGCATCCGACTTGTTCATCGCTCGCTGAACCAAATTCTTCAGGTGGTTGTAGTGGGCAGGGTTTGGCGCATTGGTCTTGATAATCCGCAGTGCGCTCGTGGACGCTGCCTTGGCATGCGCTTCAAACGCCTTCGTGTCCGTCAATGCAGTGTTCACGCTTATCACGCGCCACAACGAATCGTTTTCCTTGCCCTGGATTGTCAGCACGATCTCAAACTCCCCCTCTGCTTCGCAAGTGACGAAGCCGCCCTCCAGATGGATGTTGGTGAACTGCTCGGGGATCTCAGCTTCAATGAGTCGGAATCGGATAATGTCGTCTACCTCCTTTGCTGCCTGCTCAGTGTCCACAACGGGGAGCTCACGCGGGTACATTGCGTTCTTGGCGATCGTCGGGAACCGCAGGTAGCTGCCGCCAAAGAGCACGTCCACGGCTGTGCTCAGGTCATACCGCCTCTCCTTCGCGCGGTTCAGGTCGGCGTGCATGAAGAACAGCCGGTCGTTCGTCTCGTTCACCTGGTTGCGGTACCCGTCGGCCTGCAGTAACAGAGTATCGCACTGCTGCAGCAGCGGCGACTGGACCGACCACTTCATCACGGCCAGCAGCTGCGCAAAGCGCTTCCGCGCGTCCTGCAGGTGCTTCAGCAGCGGCTCGCGGCGCTCGTCCTCGCGCATCGACGGCAGCTGCATGATCAGCGACCGGAAATCTTCGTAGCTCTTGTCGACCGCGCGATGCACGAGCTCGGACGCCTTGACGCTCGTCTGTTGCGGCGGCGGGAAGTCGCCCATTGTGCTCGCCTTCTACTCTATCTCTCACAGCACACACGCCCTGTGTGTATGTGTCCGCTACCTTGGTTTAAATGGATCCCCCCACTGCGCGGTCGATGTGCAGCAGCCTTCAAGTTGTCGTCTGGGTCGCTGCGTCTGTCTATTGTTTTTCTTGTTTGGTTCGTGAAGAAGCCCTTAAATAGGATCCGCCAATGATAACAAGCGTCCTGCTGGTTGTAGCTGTCTGCTGCTGTGTCTGAACTCAACGTACAGTCACACACGCGCGCTCGTGGTGCTCTCGCTCTCCTTTCCTGTCACTCGCTTCCTGTCCGCTCACTCGCTCGCCTCTTTGCGAGTCGCTTGGCGTTCGTTCAAAAGCGCAATGGGTTTCTGCTGCTGCTGGTGGAACGAACGAACGAAAGAAAGGGAAAGAGGGGGAAAGCGAAAATAACCTCGGGAAGTGGACAGTAGTTAGGTTTTTCCAGAGTAGACGTTGATAATGAGTAGTTTCCTATTTAAAGACTTTGAAAAGGTTGAATTGCTTGCGGTTATGTATCATTTATTTACAGGCTACCATTATAAAAAGGGTATTTGGTTGATAAATGGTAACATGAAAACACTTGTTTGACTTCAAGTTTCGATCTTGACTGAAGTGCAGGTTGCATCATAAAAAAAAGGAGCATAAATGAACCGAGCGAGGCATGCCACGCACGATACGCTAATGCACCAATGCCGAGTCTGAGAGGCCCTCGAATGCACCTGCCGCTCGCACCGACGTCCAAAAATTCATCGGCATCCTGTGCTCGAACGAGCTCAGCCAAATGAATGCTAGGATCTCGAGATCAAACCTCAGACATCAAACACCGCCGAGATTAACCCCTCGCACAGTAGCACGACCGAATTAACGCTGCATGATATGCTGCTTCTGGTTCAGAAAGTCACCAACAACATTATGATATTGAAAGTGTATCCATGTTGGAGCTGTCACGATCGCAGCAAATAAGCATGTACAGTCACACCTCCCATTAACTAAACCGAAAAAATGGACCTTTAAATATTACAATATACAGATAATCAAGATTAGGATGATTACGAAATGCAGGTAAAATGAGTGAATGTAAAATCTACACTGATAGCTGCTGAATAGACAGCGGTGCCACTCGCATCTTCCCCATGTTTTCAATGAGCTCGTAGTAGCCTTCGTCGAGGATTCCAGTGTGCTGCCAGCAGTTGTTGATAGTGGTGCTTGTCACTGATTCCCATGCATCTTGAGCCCAGCGCATGGCGACAAGAATATCGACCTGAAACACGTCAGTGC
>JAASFY010000956.1:0-13707 GCA_023334035.1 Globisporangium okanoganense
AGAGCTCCAAGCGTTGCGATCGCACTTTAGCGGGAACGTCAGCTTCTTCATAGCCAATCAAACCATGCAGCCACCTGACTTTTATCCGCGCGTCCGAGACAGCGAGACAGATTGTTTCACCGTTGCTATTCGCGCGTCAAGACCAAGCTCCCAAAGGTGATCACTCTTCGAAACGTTCACTAATTTGATTTTGTGTAATTTTAAAGGAAAATGAAAAAAATGGCGGATTTTGAAAAAGGACTGGGCCAAACCCAGATAAATGGGCTTCATGCGGCTTCAAATCAGTCTTTTTGTGTTCACTTTTTGTTCTTTGCAGATGAGCCCGTTATATACATTTTGAAAGGTAAAACGAGATGAGTTTTTGATACGTCTTTTTGACATGCATTTTTGACAAGTCTATTTGACACGTATTTTTGACGCGTGTTTAGCCAATAAAAGAACAAAAGAACAAAGACAAGAACAGCATGGCCAGACACGCAGCAATACTCGCGCACCGCTCCGCCATCGCCGCAGACGGTAGGCTGACTGCTGACGAAGCCCTCGCGACTCGGCTTAGCTGCAGCCCATCCACTGTTAGAAGGGAGCGATGTGCCGTGGACGAAGCGAGCGAGGTGAGCTGCAATCCAGCGATCGAGGTGGGTCAACCAGCGGCGTCCTCACGAGCAGGAGGATGCCGAGCATCCCGTCGAGCCGCTCGCGTTCGAGCCCTCCTTTCATCAGTTGCTCCCCAACATGGACCTCAACACGACGGCGGGAATCATGCTTGGTGTCGCGGACGATGACGAAGCGCTCCGCTGGCTCGGGTTCGAGTTCATGGGCCTCAAGGATCCCTGGGATATGGTGGACCCTCCTGGTGCCGCGGGACCAGCAGCTGGAGCAGAGCCGCCTCTCCGCTCCGGCGACCTCTTTATCATGTCCCTTTGGTTCACGCCCCGCCCTCTGTGCGCTAATTGGAGTGTAGGAAACTGCATCCTTGGGCGAAGCTGCCCAGATCGACACGACATGCTCCTTCCCCACCAGCGCCTCATTGTATTCATTGGCGGTGCAGAGGTGAGTCTCGACATATGTGTGTACCTTATCACAGACCCTCAGGTAAGCACTATTATCATTCCGCCAATTGTAGTTATTTTAATTTTTAGATCGGAGACGCGATCTCGCGTGCTTTTACCCGTCTCCGCCTGGCATCGGGCGGCAGACGGGCTGACGGATCAGATAGAGTTCGCATCTTGACAGATGCCTCTTGGGTTCCTCACTTGGCGATCCAGATTGCCCAGCTCGTGTTCGCGGGGATTAATGTGCGCGTAGGCACCGAGCGGGCGATGCACGTCAAGACATGCATCGTGGATGGAGCCATCGAAATTTCAGTGAGCTAATGCATCTGCTTGTGCTGTTTTTTATTATGAGTACTTCACGTGTGCTCACTTCATGTGTGTCGCTCTATGTGTATTATGGTCCAGGCTCCCTCAACTACAGTAAGAGCGGTGATCATAGGAACTTCGAGCGCGTCGTGGTCAACGGACCAGATGGTTTGCTGACCGACGCGGACGCCTACTTTAGTACGATCTACTGTATGCGGTCTATTGCACTGACAGAGGAAGAGGTCGTGCTCATGATCGATCGTCACCGTGAGATATCGAATGAGTGTTTGAATGAGCGTTTGTGGCGATCACTTGAACAATCGATCGATTGCATGACATAAAGCTATTAATACACGCCAGACTCACTCCACTTTGTTCTTTTGCCAGATGAGCAGCCGCAGTATTTGCATCAGTATTTGCATAAACGACATGCGAAACAACAATGTTCATCAGTATTTTCTGTTCCAGAATCCTCGCTTTTTACATAGCCTCTGATATATGATGAAAAAGGGAGGAAGAAAACTTTGAGAAAAACTTTTTACTAATAGGTTTTACTAATAGGTTTTACTAATGAATGAATGAGGTTATTTCAAACAAACAAGGTTTATAAAAATTCAAAAAATGGCCACAGCCGCGCGCGCGGGAAATGACACCATGAGCGAGACCCGAAGACCCGAGCGAGCAAGGGGGAAGCAGACGATGGCGGACGCCGCCCACACGCGCGACCGAGACGGTAGCAGCACGCCCAGCCCGCCGCCGCGGCTCGAGGCGCTCGGCGGGAGACTTACGACCCCCGTGGCGCGCAAGACCGACTCGATCGCCTCCCAGTTCCAGCGCGAGATTCTCGGCGCCAAGCCCCAGTTACGATTCGATCCGATAGCTGTTGGCGGTTCAGGTACGGTTGTATGAGGATGGCTTTAAGAGTGTTGGTGGTAGTACTCTGTATGAGAGCTAATTGCATGTGTGTGGGTTGCTGCGACGTTAGATGAAGGCTCGACGACGCGTGACGACATTGAGATCAGCACGCCCGAGACGTTCGCGACGAAGACTGGTGACGCGACGGAGGTCGTGGGTAGCGACGCATTCGCTCTCGACCCGTTGGAGCGAACGGCGACGGACGTGGCGAAGGCGATAAGTGCAGCAGGCGAGCAGGACGATGCGGAGACAGAGGACGAAGAAGGAGGGAAAGACGATAACGAGGAGGAAGAGCAGAAACAGGAAGAAAGCGATGTGCGTCCTGCGAGTACGACAGCAGCAGCAGCGTTTGTGTCCCCACGGGCGGCTCGTCGCAGTACCCTGTCGCCCTCGAAGGTCTCGTTGCTCATCAACAACAGCAGCATCATTGATGACAGCGCCATCTCGAGACGAGACACGGTCTCCCCCGCTGCGTTAAAGAGTCTTCTCCAGAGCATCACTTTGGATGATGGGAGCCCGAAGGCGGCGCGTGGTCGTCAGGAGAAAACTGTTCCAGCAGCTGAAGCAGCAGAGAACGACACGGCGTCGTCAGACAGCGATGGCGTGCACGACTACATTCGCGAGTACTTGGGCGCTTCTTCGAACCAGTTCCTGGAGTCATCGTCGGTGCAGCAGACCCCCGAGTCAGCGCGCAAGACGAGGGCGATGAAGAGGAAGGAGCGCGACGAGCGCACGCTCTCGCCCAGCGAAGCCCTGTCGATGACGCTGAGCGACCTTGCGCCACTCCGCTCGTCAGCAGAGAAAACAAGAGCGCCTGCCAAGAGGAGCCTGCTGTCACCAGAGAGCAGCGGGACGGAGACGTTACAGGAAAACACGCAGAAAGGGGACGAGGACAATGTGCCCAAACGCCAGCTGCGCTCGAGCGAGAAGAAGAGCCGGCGGTCGACCCTGGAGCCCACGGATGCCGCGGATTTTCTCTCGGCCCTGCGTGAAGAGATGCAAATTGGTTCAGAGAAAGAGGACTTGGACTTAGAGAAGCCTTCGACTGCTCAGGACAAGAGCAAGAGGAGACAGACCATTCCGACGCACTTTGAGGCGGACGTGTCGCCCGTGACCAGATCCAGAAGCCGGAGAGCGACGGTGGATCCGAGTGACATCTTCACTCTCACCAGTGACGCGCGTGGCAAATTTCGAGACGAGGCGAAGGATGACGAAGGCAAGCAGACGCGCAGAGAGACGCTCAACGTGGAGGATCTGTACGAAATCAACCCTGAACTCCGCTCGAGCCATCAAGCTGATGCAGCTGATAGCAGTACTGCTATGGATGTGGACGCTGAGGCGAACGAGCTCGAGTCAATGTCGCGAAAGCGGAAGCAGGACCAGCCAGCTAGCGGCACTGCCACGATCCTCAGTCAAGCAGGGAAGAAGCCTCGCAGTGATGATGAAAGACATACAGAGAGCCCTCCGCAGGACTCGCTCGTGTCAAAGAAGACCAAGGAAGCAGCTGGACTGACACGTCCGCAAAAGTCCCCCACGCCGCGCAAGCCATCGCGAAGTGTGGCCAGTTTTGCTGCTCAGGACCGTGAAGAGAAGATCGGTGGACGACAGAGTGTACGTGGAGACGTCTCGGATCGCCAGTCGATTGTGGCGAAATTCAGTTCTCCTCTTCAGTCTTCGAGGATAAAGACGCCGCTGAAGAGCATCCTGAGTGCCAAGAAGCCCAAGGCTGGGCCGATTACGACCCCAACCAAATCGGTGAACTTTGGTCCGTCTCAAGGTGCCGAGTTCAATCTCGGCTCACCGTCGACGTCCATGACCCCGATGCTGGCAAAGGACGCCAGAAGGATGTTCCCTCTCGATGGGATGAGCTCGCCATCGTCGCTGCAGGAGCTGGACGAAGAGGACGAAGACGAAGAGACCTCGCTGAACACGTCGCTGCTCGACGAGGCAGACGCCATCGACTCTGACGATGCGGAGCAAAAGGAGGAGCGCGACGACGACACGACGGAGATGGCGATCTCGAGACTGAGTTTCTCGACGAGCAACAAGTCACCTGAGAAGAACCGCCGGCGCTACAGTCTCCGAGGCGTGAGTCCGATGGACAATCAAGCGAACGCGCGGCGTTGGCGGCGAAACAGCGTCAGTGCTGTGGCTCGGTCCCCAGTATCTGCGAGGAAGATCAAAGGCATCGGTCCGTATGCGCTGGCGTCGCAGTCCGCACCTCCTTCTGCGTCAAAGTCGAATTTCCTTGCAGAGACGGATGATGCTGAGCCGCAAGGACGCTCAGCGTACGCGGACTCGTCGGCGTCATCGGATGCAGGCGAGGATATGGAAATCACCGGCGACTTCTCCGCTTTCGTCCAGGCAGGAGGCAACATGTTTGCCTCCAACAGCAAGGCTCCAGTGGCAACAACTCCGTCCTTCCGATTTCGCAGTCAAGTTCAGGAAACGAAGGAAAACTCACCGTTTGGAGACTCGCCCGCTGAGGATGAGACCGTGGAGCTCGGTAGTCTGGGTGACCTGGTTGCCGAGTCGGCCGCCTATGATGATGCCCACAAGGGTCGTGCCAAGCAGCAATCAACTTCGCAGAAATCATCAAATTTTGTCCAAGGCGAAGACGATTCTCAGGCTCCGGCACTCGGAAGCCTCAGCGACCTGGCTCATGAAGGCGAAGAGCGCTCACCACGAACCAACCTTCTGAGCAGCAGCACCATGCGTCGATTTAATTCGCTGCACTACAGCCAACTGGACGACCAAGACATCACGCTCGACCCGATCATGGAAGAAGAGGAAGACACCGGCAACTCGTCGGCTCCAAGCATGATGGACATTGAGACGAGCGAGGACGAGAGCGATACCGAGTACGACGAGCGCCGGAAGTCGCTGGTTGTGAACCTGTCGTCCAAGTTCGAGCGCGTCGGATCGGGGACTCCAAAGTCGAGAACTGCGCCGGAGAACGAGGTGACTGCAGCGGAGCTGAGTGCGAGAATACGCTCGCCAATTCGCCAGTCTCGACGCAAGAGCATGGCTCCGGCAGTACCCACGGTTCCCTTGATCTCAATGGAGGAGCTCCTGACCACAGCAGATCTACAGACCGAGCCTCCGACGACACCAGACGACCATTTCAGCGATCTGTACTCTGCCAGCACCGCTGGAGGTTCCACGGTGGACACTGTGAAGAGAGCCTCGATCTCGAACGCGTGCAAGGACATTGTCAAGTGGCACATTGACGAGATCTCGTCGTGGTCGGCGGGTTTAACCGACGTCTTGGGATCGCTATTAAGTGAGAAGGCACCAGCGATATTCAGCCCCGAACTATTTGACGAATCCGGTGTCGAAGCAGTGAAGGCATTGCACGACTTGGAGACTGCTCGTGTGCAGAGTGGACTGTGCCAGTGGCGAACGAAGATGGAGAGCGAGGTCGGCGAGAAGCTCCAAGCGTCTGCAGGTGAGCTCGAGAAGGATGTCCGTACACTGAAGCAACGCATCGCCAAGGACATTGCGACGCGACAGAGCGAACTTGCTGCGCTGCAGGAGCTGATCGATCGCGAAAAGCAGATGTCGGAGCTCCTCGATGCGATTGAAGAGCAGCAGTCGGTGCGAAACGAATACGCGGCGACGGTTGATGTGCTCGATACGGAATGCGCGTCGCTGTCTCTCGAAGCGTCCGTGCTGGAGGACCAGCTCCGCGTTGTCGAGAATCTGGCGGCGGACGGCAATCTCATCTCTGCCGAGACAGCTGCTGAGCTAGAGCGTCAAGTGCTAAACGTCGAAGAGCTCTCTGCGATCCAAGGAAGCCTGAGCGTCTGGCGCATCGGCGTAGCGACGTCCTCGCACCTCAAGTTGAGTGCCCAGTTTGATGACGTGGTCGTGCGCGTGGATTTGCAGGTCGACGTTGTCCTCAATGGCTCAGATTTGATCTCCAATGGCGGGTTCTCAACGGACGTGGCGTCCAGTGTGACCTTAAAGCGAAAGCGACGGAGCTCGTATCTCGCTGAAGCTGACAGCGACATCGTCCGACTGGTGCAGCAGAAGCTATTCGACCCAGTGCAGCTCTCTCGCTTCATCCGCACAACAAACAGTTCCCAGCACAGCGGCGAACAGCGCATGGACCGCCCGCGTCGCATCTGCGCACTGCTGCAGGAGCTGGAGCGCTACGTGACGCTCTCGCACCGCTTCCTACGTGAGTTGCGTCTGCTGTCCGCACAGTACGCGGTCGAGTTTATCGTCGAGGAATCGGTGCTCTGGGTGGAATTTTTGAACTTTACGCCACTCCACGAGGCCAAGTTCGTCGTCGGCTTCGCGATTCTCGACGAGTTCCCGTTCTCGAACTTTGAGACCAGCGTGCACGTGGTGTACGGACCGGTACGTTGTTTATGAAGCTTTCTTCGATTGTCCTCTGGTAGCTGGCTGACTTGCTAACTGATTGGGATCTTCTTGTTGCGCTCGCTTAGGTTTCGCCTGACGACATCCGAGTGGAGATCGAGGCCGAGGCGGCCAAGCAGAGCGAGCACGAGTACATCTCACGCATCTGCGAGCGCCTGCGAAACGCGTTCGTGAGTCGGCGATGATCCTTTTTTTGAAGTCGTTCGTTGTTGAGCTGCTGAGGTGTGGTGTGTGTGGAAGTGTTAGTGTGTGGGCTGGACCTGTTGTCAACCGTTAGTGAACCAGCCTGCAATGCATCCACCCATCTCAGCAGAGTAGTAATCAATTTCCTATCTATTGTGACGAAAGACAACAACAGCAAGCACAGCGCCGAAGCAAGATCGCTGCTGTACCATAATATATCAACAAACCAGTCAACCAACAACGCCAGTCGTTCACTCCATCGAGCTCAATCAAAATTGGATGGACAGCAGCAGCGGAAGTACAGAACATCAGATCAGTCGTCCCAGTCGTCGTCACTGTCCGATTCGTGGGCTGCCGCCGTCTTCGCGTCGCTCGTGACGCCTTTGGTGACGGAGTGCAGCGAAGGCTGCGACGCGAGAGCCTGATTAAACGGACATAAAGCACAAAGTGGAACAAGGCTCAGCTCATGAACAAACAAACAACCAGGCAAGCACCACTCACTAAAGTACGTACGTTGAGCCGCTCAAACTGCTCCGCCTTGACGCGCTTCTCCTCGTCCTCCTTGCGAATGCGGTCCTGGAAATCCAGCGTCTTGGGACGCGCCTGCACCACTTCCTTGGGCTTCTGCGAGAGCGGCACCATGTCTGAAGCACACGCACACACAAGAGCATTGGTCAGCAATCAACACAAGAGGAGCATTGCGATCAGAGAAAGATTCATACCGTTCGGTCGCAGCGACTCGTAGACTGGCGCCGCGTTCTCGCCTGCGAACCACTGGCTCGCTGTCAACGACGCCTGAGCCGTTCGTGTGGGACCATAGACGTCGTCCTGGAAGAACTTGCGAAGCTTCTCGGTTCGCGGCAGTGAGAATGACACGCGGTCCACGACGTTCGGTGTCAGCAGCAGCATGCGGTCGATCTCCATGTTCCGCACGTCACAGAGCGACTTTGGCAGCAGCACAGCGCCACTGATTGGGTTTTGACCAGAGTACGCGAACGGCAGGTTCGCATGAGCCGTCGCCGAGACAGTGTCGATCTCGTAGCTCTGCACGTGACGGTCGCCCATGCCGACCAGGAACAGCAGCCGGGAGCTCTCGTCGTAGAACGGGTAGTGGATCACACTGCTTGCCGAAGTTTCGATCGTCACGGGACTGGAAATTGGTTCCACGAGGTTCTTTGGGTCCCAGAACAGCATCTGCTTCTCGTTGCGCGCGTTCACGCCGATGGTCACGAGCTTCGAGTCGTCCACCCAAGTCACGAACTGGGGCTTGGCGCTGTCGTGGCCGCAGCCCATGGCCACGAGCGGGTGGCTCTGACTGCGCGGATCGAAGATGCGCACGATCTTCTCGCGACTCGAGGTCGCCAGCAGACTCCCATCAAAGTTGAAGGCCATGCTCCAGATCATGTCTTCAACCTTGCCAGTCAGCGAGATCTGCTCCTGGCCGTGCTCAACATCCCACAGCCGCAGCGTCAGGTCCTGGGCCGCTGAGCAGAGCACGTTGGACGCCGTCGGGTGGAACTTGACAGCTCGGAGGCCTTTTGTGTGACCCTTCAAAGTCTGTACTGGCACAGAGGTCGACGATGTGTCGTCACCTTCAACAGACCAGAGATGGATGACGGAGTCCCCACCGCCAGTCGCGAGGATGCCGTCCTTGAATAGATTAAAGTCCATGTCGGCCACCGCGTACTTGTGTCCATTCAAGATGGACGTCTCGGTGGACGCTCGTCCTGTGGCGGAGAGCGCGTTCACCATCACAGGACCACCGGCGCCCGTGATCGGCACGGCCCAGAACTTAGAGTTCGCCCTGATGATCGGGGATGCGATCGTGGATGAGGCCACCGTCTTGTCACCGAAGTGAAAGAGCTCGTTGCGCGTCGCCTGCTTGCCCTTGATGTACTTGAGCTAAGGATCCGAGAGCAACATACACACAATTAAGTTAGTATGGCGGATAACAGGTTATGAGATGCAAGCAACGCAATTGGTTTACCTTGTGTCCGTACTTTGAGCCCAGACGACGAGCCTTGTCGGACAGCATGTCCGCAGTATCTTCTTCGTGAGCACAATTCCCAGGATTGGCATTCCCTGATGCCGTGGTCGAGGCTGGGTCAACTGACACAGACTCAGCCGAGATCGTTGCTGCGGTCTGCCACTGAGGAGGTTGACTTGGGGCAAAGGCAGCGGCTTTCCACGCAGGCACCGCCTGCACTGGCTTTCGGGGAGTTGAGGCCGCAGACCAGGACGAAGTCGACGTCCCCCAGCCACTCGTTGCTGCTGGGGGTGGCGCTGGAGCAGACTCTGCTGCTGTGGTAGTGGTGGTAGTCGGAGCAGGTGGCGTAGCGTGCGATGAAGAGCCCCAGGTCGTGGCAGCAGCAGGCTTGTTTCCATTCGAAATCGCTGGTGCTGCTGGCGTCCACTGAGAGACTCCAAACACCGAGCTAGCTCCAGTATCTACAGCAACGGATCTCTTGGCGCCCGTTGGTGACACTCTTTCCAAAACTGGCTGAGCGTTGTTGTCATTCTGCCACTCTTCCGAGCTCAGCGCGGCCTTGAACGCCTTGGTCTCGGGGTACAAATCGCTCTGAAACGAGTGAATCGCGTCCTTCCGCGGTACCTGGAAGCTCAGGACGTCGCATACCCCTCCACCACTGGCGCTCAGGTTCAGGATCCGCGCCACTTCGCAGCTCGTGGTGTCACACGCCTGCTTGGGGAGCATCGCGGCTGCAAACGTCATGTTGGCTAGCACGCTGTGGTCCAGCGCCTGGATCGTCCCGGTCCCACGACCAAAGTCCACCTCGAAGCTGCGAACACTGCGGTCGCCCTTGCCCAGCAGGTACAGAAGGTTCACGTCGTCGTCGTAGAACGGGAACAGCTGGCCAATGCTCGAGTCCAAACGCTGTCGGTGCACGTGCTTGGACAAGTTGCGCGGGTCCCAGAGCTTCAGCTCGCGCTCCTGCATTCGGTCGCTGCCGGTCGTGACGAAGTGCTCGAGGCGTCCGCACCACACGACGCTTGACTGGCGGCGGCCCGTGTGCGCCTCGGTCTGCAGCACAGCGCCATTGGACACACGTGGGTCCACCAGACGCACCTGCTTGTCGAGGGACATCGTAAGCAGCATGCTGCCGTCGTAGTTCCACGCCAGCGAGCAGAAATTGTCGCCCGGGTCTTTAAATGGCTGGAAGAGCGTGGTCTGCGTCTCAATGTCGCCAATGAGCAGCTCCTTGTGCGCGTAAAAAGCCGCGAGACCCTGCGCTGTCGGGTGGAACTTGACGGCGCCCACGCTCGAGTGGGAAGGTGAAGTGAACGCAGCCACTGGTACGTTCAGATCTTCTTGAAGTGGTCCGTTCTCAGGCAGTTTCCACACCTGCGCAGGATAAACACGAGTCAATAGGGCCAACTACGACCATTGATCTTGTGGTGTAACATTCATATACCTTAACAGTCGCATCAGCGCTTCCCGTGGCGAGCAAATTGGCGTCAAACGGCGAGAATTCGAGTGTGTTGACTCGGCTTTGGTGTGCGCGGATGAGCGGCGGCTGCAGTGGTGCGTACACAATTGAGTCCATAGTCAGAGCTCTAGATACCCATGATAGCCAGGCTAGTAGCGTCGTATGCATGCTCGTACCGTGATCGGCGCGCCTTTGCCCGTCTCGTTCAGCAATTTGACTTGGACGGCCCCGCCGCCTGCGTGACGCCACACAAACACACACACGCACACACACAAACGTGAGCCCACACGACCATAGACAGTCCTATATACAGTACGCACCATCCATCTGGTGCGCGAAGGCGAACTTGTCGACCGTGGCCACGAGCGCATTGCCCTCCACGAGCGCCGTCGTGACCTGCAGGCCGTCATAGCTCTGCTCGCGCGGGAGCTGCTTGCACTCGACGTTGCGGAACTTGCTGCGCACGTACGGTACAGGAAATTCGTGAAGTACGCATACAGCGTAGGATCGATAAGAGAGAGAGGCGCATGAGCGCATACCTCGCGTGGAAGGCGAAGCGCGGCGCCATCGTCGTCGTCTTCGTCGTCGCTCTTCTTGCTGTGTTCGAAAAATATGACGTTCAAGTGCGCACTTTGACGCGAGATCTGATTCGTATTTAAGGGAGTATATTGGTATGACTATGGAGATGGAGAGGTCTGGATGTCGTTATGTACGAAATTATCTTATGAAAGACTGACAATGCGCACATAATGCGCACTTTTATGCAGCCGGATGTGCACTTTCGTACTTGCTCGAAGACTACATTCGTACTTTAGCGGAGCGCAAATGGCCGGCCCATCGTCGATTGATTATCCTGTGGCCCTGCAAGGAAGAGCTCACGAGAAGAGAAACATGCGGCGCGGCGGCTGGCGATGCACCCACACGGCTCTACGTCTTCCGCACTCAGCTCCGCCTTCTTCACATGCATTACCAGCAGCTCTGACCCGTGCAGCCTCTCCACTGGCGTCCTCTGCATCACCATTGATCTGCGACTTGCAGCGCGTGCGGTGGTTCAGTCGAGCAGCGCACGCTGCATCGTTAGCTCACGCAGAGCACCGAGAGCACGACGGCTCGCACCGCGTTATGCAGCGTCGTATCCGGCACATCTCTCCATCCTCGCCATCGGCGCAACATCAGAAGAAGACCCAGAAGCCAAAGCCACAGGCGCGATTGCGCCTCGCAGACCAGCACATGACCGCGCTCGTGACGAAGCGCACGTCGTCGCAAGAGTTCGTATCTGCGTGTCGCAAGCTCAGTGTGAAGGACGAGATCAAGCTCCTCGCAGGCACGGACCTGCAGGCGTGGAACATCGCACTGCAGAACCGACTCGTGCAGGATGACGTGGACGGCGCGCGCGCGCTGCTGGAGCTCGTGGGCGGCTTTGACGTCGAGAACACGAACGAGCAGCTCTGGACCGACCTGCTCTTCACGCTCATGCGGCAGCACTCGTCGCTGAGCGACGGCAACGAGGTGAAGCGCATTTTGGACGAGCTGCAGGCCAAGTGCGGCAAGGATTTCGTTGCGCAGCTGCTCGTGTCGGTCGTCAACGGCTGCGCGAACATCAAGATGTTCGACCAGGCGCAATTCCTCGTGCTCTACCATCTCGAGCTCGGTGCGGTGACGCGCATCCCGTCACGCATTGTTGGTCATTTGGTGTCGAACATGGCGTCCAAGCGCAGGTTTGCGGACGTGATCGCGTTCACGACGGACCTGTTTAAGCACCCGCGCTTTGAGATCGAAGACTTCCAGCAGCAGGGCTTCATCGCGCTCTTCCGCAGCTGCACGCTGGCCAACGAGCCGCCGAACCGGTCCGTCTCGTTCTTTCTCCAGTGGTTCGAGGCCAAAATGGTGCAGCTGCGTGATTGTGAAGGTGACGGTGACTCTAAGCAGCAGCAATTCAAGACCCAGCAGTTTGAAAAGGTCTTTGGCGCCGCGATCCAGTGCTGCGTCGAGACGCCCGAGGGCGCCAAGCTGGCGCTGCGCTGCTACGACGCCATGACGCAGTCTGGAGGTCAAGAGCGCGTTATTCATATTGACGAGAACATCTACGTGAACGTGCTCAAGGCCTGCGTGGCGCAGTCCGATCTGTCGCTCTTCAAGGACGTGTACCGCGCGATGGTGGGCGACGGTATCGCTCGCGGACCGGGCTTTGGCTCGGCGATCCGCTTCTGCACCACGACACGAGACTCGCAATTCCTGGAAGAGGTGCTCGAGGACGCATTCGCGCTCGAGGACGCACTGCAGGGCGCGTGGATGCTCGACGTGCCGCAGTACAACGACGCGCTCGGGTGCTTCGCAGCCACGAAGAGCTACGACCTGGCCAAGGATCTGTTCTTACGCATGCTGCAGAACCCGTTTATTGTCCCGGACCACATCACGATGCTCGAGATCGTCGAGAACCACCGCGACGCGCCCTTCGCGGACCTCTTCAACCTCATGGAGCTCTTCCTCGAGTGGGAGCTCTGCCCAAACCTGCAGGTGTTCACGTCGCTGCTGGCGACCTGTGCGCGCCGGCGGCTCGTGGGCGACGCCATGGCGCTGCTCGACGCCATGAAGACCCAGGGCGTCGAGCCGGACGTCAAGACCTTCACGGTCATCGCGTTCGTGTACGGCACGCACGCCGACCTTGGCGGCATTGTGCGCATCCTCAAGACCATGGCGGCCAAGCGCATCGAGACGGACCAGATGTTCTTCGACTACGTCATGAACGCGCTCCATGGCGCCAGTGGCATCGACATTTGCTTCTCGCTCTTCCGCGAGATGCGCGAGGCCGATCTGGCGATCCCCGAGGGCCTCTACGGCTCGCTCATCGATGTGGGCACCAAGGTCGGGCTCGTCGAGCGCACGCTGCACATCGCCTACAACATGGAGTGCGACGGCTTTGCGCTCTCGTCGCCGCGCATGCAGGCGCTCATTGGGCGCTGCGAGTCGAGCACGGAGCTCACGGAGCTGATACGCACGTTCGCGCTGCTGCACCAGGGCTACCAGGACGCCGAGACGCCGCGGTTCACGGCCGAGGTCTACGAAGACCTCATTGAGCTCCTTGCGAGGTTCTCCAAGAGAGACGTAATCCCAAAGATCCGCAAGCTCGCTGAAGACGCCGGCCTCGAGCTGCAGCAGTAGGTAGCTTCACCATAGAAATCCATTTTTACCCCCGCCACCAATTTACATGAAGCAATAGAGATAAACACACACGCGTTGATAGACAAGAGCAAATGAGCTACAGTGATCACAGTAATTAAAGTCTATCCCATTTAATAACGCCCTTCAAAATCGTCAATTTTGAATGCTGTCTAAAAATTGCTGTTTTAGCGTAAAAACAATGATTTAGCTCAAAATACCAGATGCAAATGATTGGCAGAAAAACAGCGCTTCTCTAC
>JAASFY010000957.1:0-13693 GCA_023334035.1 Globisporangium okanoganense
ATTTGTGCGCGAAACTGGCAAGTTTTGTGCTATTTTAGAAACTTCGATACAAACTTCAAACTATTTAGAAGAAAGAAACACATCCGTCGAGAGACTCTTGGGTCCTCTCGCGGATTTTTCCATCTCTCGTCGTTTTTCAGCGCGAAGCTGACCAGTTTTTGTTTTGTTTTAGACACTTTGATACTCATTCCAACATATTTGGGAGACACATCCGTCGAGACCAACTCTGTATGTTTGGCGGATTTGTCCCTCTCCCAATCGCCTTTCTCTCCGCTATTTCGTCTTTCTCTACGCGTTTGAGCATATCACCCCGTGCATTTCGGAGAGAAAAGCTGGTCTGTCCTTTTTTGTGCACTTTTCCCCAAATGACGCTTTGACTTGAAATTTGTACATCATTTGGAATTCCCGAGCCAACGCTATTGAAACATATTGTAGCTACAACATGGTTATATTCGGAACATGTTGTAAGGAATTGCATCGAGCGCGGGGGGAGGGGGGGGGTTAATGAGTACTGAATTGACAAATGACAAAAAATATTCACTTCCACCCCTGTTTGTGTAGCCATGAAGGTTTACAGCTCGAGCTCTTTGTTTACGTCCAAAAAGTGAGCGCTGTAAGGGGCATTCACGGTGCACTAGTGTACGCGTGGCAGCATCTACGGCAGCTATCGTAGAGTATCTGCCTGCCAAAGGGCGATCTGGGCAGAAAAATAATGCTGCGAGACTGTAATTGGTCGATTTCGCACGACCAGGAGCCCAACTGTACCCAACTAACAGTTGGACAAGCAGCACATTCGCCTAACTTACAGCACATCGCTGCAGTGTAAGCAACACATTTTACGCACCAATTTCAGGATTCGAGCCAAAATACAACGAGGAAATATACAAACCATATTGACGTGTCCACAGTGTCCATAGACCGTCGCCATTCAATTATTCCTGACCCATGCATCATTTCCAACGCAACGTTGATCATGCGTTCGGCATAAAATTTAACCACAAGCGGCGCACGCTTGGACAGACACATTTTCAGCAGACAGAACGCCACTTCAAGTGCGAAGCATATAAATGAGAAAATAAGAGCAGGGCGCCGATTTGGTGCATGAATTTCTCCAACTCCCTGTACATACGAATCTTTGTATATTCTAAACTCGCAATAGAACCGACACTAAGTTTGGTATAAAAAAGAAGGCTGTTATATCATTGACGCGGACATCATTTACAAGACTTTACACCCACCATGGAAGAAGCCAACAGTCAAGAAGCAGCACGAATTTAGCACGAAATGCCTCGTAAAAGCCCACCTAGTCGAATGTACAAGGGGTCTCTTCCAGGTGATAAAGCCACTGACATCCATCGCAGCAGGGAATTGGAAACTTTGGTCATTGTATCGAAATGAGGTGGCACTTGTATCAGAAGCAATTATTAGCATCATCATTCACCTCTGCTGAAGTACATACAATAGCAGGTGTGTATTGCTTCAACAAACAGCGGAGCTATCACGTCAATGTTTGGTCGCCTTGACCATAAAGATAAGTTGACTTTGGGCATTGTCATATATTGTGTGCTTGATTTAAAAGAGTTGGATCTCAGCACTCCGGCGCTCAATGTGTAAAAAAACAAGCGAAGGGCAAACGCAATACACGACAAATCGTAACGGCTGACACATTCTGTATATATAAAAACTCAATCCTTGCTTGCATCTTGTAGCTCCTCATTGCAAAATTACGGATGTCCTTCACGCATTGGTCCCCAAAAGCAACACATTCCGTTCGCCAACGTATCATATTTGTTGTGTTACCGCTCGACAGCACTTTCCGCTGGAAAGTGCTCATCATTGTGCGCACAAGCGCTCAGATACCTTCAGCACCGACGAAAATCGGCTCAATCTTGTATAAAGCGCCAAGACGACTGTTTACAATCGCATATCGGATGAGACGGTTGGTAGGTGAACTTATTTTGTCTCTTCGGGTTGCAGTTGGTTTGAATATGGGCAAAAGGCCGCCATTCCAACATTGGATCCTTGATCCCTAATCAACTTTACTTTCTCGAATAGAGCTCAGGCGCAATGGTTGCTTTTTATTTCATCTCGTAATTTCACGTCATTTTGCGCATTTGTTTTGCAACTCCACCAAATTAGAGAGCAATTTGCTAAAACATGTGAGCAGCATAATACACCCACTATTACAAAAAGCTCCATCAACTAGAAATTAACACCCACTATTATTAGCTTGATAGTAATAGATAATAAAGTAAGCCGCGGTCTACTCTTATTATATTGTGAGGTCTACACCATTTCCCGGACAAAAACCAAAAAGTCTCACGGGAGCTACAAAATGAGGTTTTATATACATTAACCCAACAAAGCAAAATGTAAGGCTTTAGCACTTTGTTTCATTACCGCAACTCACTGTACATTATTGTCTCAAGCAAAGCCCAAACTCAATCAATCTTGTTTAAGTGCCAAGCTGCATGTCCTCGCTTCGTTCGGCCGCGAAGCACGCTCGCATGCAGTGGCGCTCCTCGCGTCGTGCCAGTTGTTTCGTGATAACATGCTTGCTCGTTGCCATCGCTTCCTTCATCAAAGCAAGGCGATTGGCAGTGTAGGTATCGAACTCGTCACGGACCAGGAACTCGTTGTTCTAGATGACCATGAACTCCCTCATGCGAGCCTTGAGGACGCTCCAGCAGCTGGGGTTCAGCATCGGGCCGAGCCGAAGAATAACGAGCTTGTTCCCGTTCATAATGCCGTTGGCGGCCAACTGCTCTCTCGCCAAGTCATCCACACCACTGTGCGCTGGCGCATTGTCAGTGACGATCACGACCTTGTTCTCTCGGGCGAGCTCGCGGTACTCCGTGGTGCGCATCGCAGCAGCAAACAGGTCGACGATGAAACGAGCGTTCTCTTCTTACTGGATCGAGCCTTCGTGCGTCTTCAACAGGAGGGGACCGGATCCAGGCGCAACTCCGCCGATCACGTTATAATTATTGCCTTGTGATGGAGGCAGCTGCACCTTCGCGCGCTCGCCGACCCGCAACTAGCTTCCTTGCGCGACAGGTAAAGGTTGAAGTTGGTATTATCCTGATAAACGATCATGTCCCCCTTTGTGATGTGAGTATTAAGCTTCTGGACGAAAATCATTATCTTCTCCTTGTTCATGCTGTTGTTCATGGTGACTTTTCGACGCGTAGCTGCTGTAAAGCATGCCCTTGAGAGCGCAATGAACCGAGGACTTGCCCACATCCACGCCCATGTCGCTCTGCAGTCGGTCACGCATGTTGTTGGGGGTCAGACGACAGTCCTCGTCTACGTACTCCTCGATCTTCGACATGACCTTGACGGCCATCTTGACTGTCGATGGCTTCACGCCGCCGCGTTGCTTGGGCGGAGCTGCTGCGCTCAAGATCGCTCGTCTTGCGGTGTGGTAGGAGACGTCTGCGGCGTCTGCGGTTTCACGCCAGTTCTGTCGTCCATGAAGGCACGCACGACGCACTGCTTCTCACGCTCGTGCTGGCGCTTCTTGGTGGTCGGTGGATGCGTTTGCATCGCGAGTTGCTGGGTCCGTGTTGTTGCTGTTGCTGCGAGTTTGATTGTGAGAGAGCGTGTGAGGGACAGCGTACGCGCCGCAATGTCATTCGGCTCAAAGCCATTCGTTTTGGCGCGCATTTTTCGCGTCTAAGTATTAGGCGCGAAGTGCTTGGGTGGGGAATACGACACGGTATTTGCACACCCTTGGGAGATGTCATTTTTATGCGCATTACACATAAATCCATATACCTTATATAGCACAGTTTGCAGCCCTCGTGAGACTTGCTTTTTGCCCAGGAAATGGTTTAGACCTCACAAGATATTATGGACATGTTGCGAAATGATTCTTTGCAAGGAGACTTTTCGCAGTCATCCATACCATGAAAACTCCGACACTCCAACGTATCGTACAACAGGTAAATATGTGGTACACTGTACACCTGAACGAACGTTTATCGTAATACCGGTTCTTCAAAGTCTTCACTGATTGGTACTGTCTCAGTACCGGTTCCAATACCGCTGCATGAGCCGGTGGTGGGAGAGATTGCTTGTTTTGCTAAAGAAGGACGAGCCCATCAAGCACCGCGTCAAGAACGCAGACGCGCGCTGCCCCGCGCCGCCACACCGCCGAGCACCACACAGCCATGAAGTCGAGCACAGTGCCATGGTATTCCGCGCCGTCGCAACCCCGCTTCTGTAGATACGAATACGAGTACTGCAAATTAGGGCAGAGCGCTGTGATTTTTTTCCTCGTGATCCCTGTGAGCCACTACCGTACTAACTAAAAGCTGTTGGATGTTGTATCAAGGACTATAGAGAGCTCGACCAAATTCAACGAGTGCAGCACATACAAGCTGGCATGTAGATTCCAGTCCCTTATTCAAGAGATGAAGTGAACAGGTATCTGATTATCTCTTGTGTTATTTGAGTTTAGATACCAAAAACATGGTTGGACCTTGGCGTAGCCTTCAAGCGTTGTGTTCTGGCTTGCTCCTCTCTGCATTATCTGTGTTTAGGCATGGTGCGCCCGTATCAGTGACATAAGGCGGAGCTCTGGCTGTGGCACAGCTTCAGGAGAGCCACGAGCGCAGATCGACTGGCAACAGACGAGAGATAGCTGCGGCAACGATTGCACTGCAGCATAATCAAACAGCGGCAACATCAGCAAGATCAGATGCCAGGTGCCAATCAAAGCAACAGCATCAACAACCGCCGCTGCTAGGCAACGGGCTATCAATAGCAGCGGAGCACGCGACAGCGCCACGAGCAGCTGCATCAACAGGACATCGTGCCAACCGCAGGTGAGACCCACAGCAACATCAGTGACGCGAGCACAACAGCAGCAACAGGAGAAGCATACGCAAGCAGACTGCAGTACCAGCTGCGCCAGCAGGAACTGTCGTGTCGCACCGCAACAACAACTTTAACGCAAAAGCGACTATCATATCACCTACGGGGCAAATGGCGCGACGGGAAGCCACGACATCATCTGCTGAGCCGCAAGCGTTTACCAAGGAAGGACTCCTATTTACAGCAAAGACACTGCTTACTCAAGGTGCTCAATCGGGCACAACGGCTAGCACGACAGACGCGCACACAGATCAACCACCAACAAAAAAGAGAAAGCTCGGAAAAGCCGAACGCATTGCGCGACGAGCAGCAGCAGCGGCAGCCGTAGTGATCGTGAGTCTTTCCATAGAGTCTTCGACTCGAGATGCCATATCAGCGAGCGCCTCTGTCACCCAACCAGCGCAATGCGTCGCAATTGCACCAACAGCACAACCAACACGAGCAACCACAGCAACCACAGCAGCTACAGTAGCGCCTGCGATTACGAGGCGTGAAGGCCCTGTACCACCATCGTCAAGCCGCATCTCGGGAGCAGCAGGTCTGTCGGCAGCTGCTACATTACGAGCACAACGCGCTGCAGCGGCTTCACTGGCAGAGCGTTCTGCTGCAGCAACTGCCGACCCGTCGTTATCCGACGAAGAAGCTAATGAAGAAGAGGAAGTGAACTGACGGACGCTGCCGCTCGATCATGGAGTGGTGTAATACTTTCTCGACTACGATGCGGAGGCAAACGTCAACTAGATTCGGTGGGTGGGGTATGCACAGAAGACCGTTACCGACGTGCAAGCAACTGAGCGCGCTCATCCAGACTGGTGCCGAGTTGTCCAGCTGTGGGTGGCTGGTGGCCGCAAGAGCAAAGTCAACGCATTTGTCCGCATCCAGCTCGGTGTCGCCTTTGCGTACGATGCGACACAGTCGTGCAGCTTCGTCGCTGTCCGTTTGGCATTTAACGCTTCTGGCCTGCCGTCGTTGGAGAAGAGCAAGATTCTCAAGTTTGTGGAAGACGGCCGACTCAGGAAACAACAGTACGGCGCTGGACTCACCAGGGCTCGGCTTGTTGCGTTTGTAAACCCTCAGCACGCTGATACATGGGAAGTATGCAGAGCGAGCATCAAGGCCAACTTGTTCACTGGATCAGAGATCGGGCACGCCGGAGTGCTGAAGATGACTGCAGGTGGTGGTGTGCTCCTCCTCGGCGCCGAAGGACAGGGGTTCATGTGTCATTGTGTCACGATCGAGCGTCGCAATGATAACGTACTCGTCGGCGATGACTGCGGCTGACAAAGTCTCAACGCGCACACATGGATCTAGGAGAAGATCTCGTTCTGCCTGCGAGTCAAGATTGTCAAGCCTCACACCGACCAAGATTGGAAACCAGAGAAGGTGAGACCTGAACAACTTTGTGATTGAACTTGGTGAATATTCTTTATCTGATCACGCTATGATGTTATGTGTTCGCTGAATAGGATACACAGCAGGTGAGTGACCAAATCATTTTTCGTATGTAACGGGGCTCAATTCCGTTAGTTTAGCTTACACGGTGAGTAGAGGAAACGTCGGTCTCGATTGAAGGTCGAGACGATCTGTTACTTTAGGTGCAAAACCAAATCTGAATTACATTGAAGAAGTGGCCAAAGGCGGCCAGTGATCCAAAGAACACTGCCGAACAATCTGAACGTGGCGTACTCTGATAGGTTGGAAGTGAAATATTCCAATCAATCAGAGGCCACCACGTCGCAGTCGTCACCCATTCTCTTGGGGTGACAACATGCAAATTGGCCAACTATGTAACGGGGTATGCCCGTTACATCGTATACATATATGCATCATGAGACTCCAATGCACATCCATTGACCCGAAGCACTCCAAGCAACATGATGCATCGTATTCTTGTGGATAGTATCTTCCGTGTGTTGCTTGCCCGTAGAGCACACGCTGGGAAACACCAAGACGGTGGACCTGAGAGACATCCATCAAGCGTAGCGGGAGATCGACGGTAGGAGTATATCTCTACGGCCTAAAAGTCTCCCTGCGCAGCAGGGAGGGGGGGGGGCTGACGATTGCCCGATTCGTGCGCTCCACAAGCGTGTGGAGAAAGGGCTGGGTCAGGAGTTATCTCTTTGACTCGTTGTCTCCCTCCTCTACTGCGAGCTTCAGTCACTGTGTGCGTGTATGTGATTGTGCATGTGCATTTGTGATTGATCATGAGTGTTCACAAGAGGCTGAGTATGTGAACAAATGACATCGCTTGAACATGCACATGTGTATGTTCTAGTATGGATTTATGAATGAAACGAGCGAGCTTCATTTGTGTACTATCTGTCCTGCCTTACGCTGTTTCAAGAATGTATTATGTGGAGCCAGGGGCTGGATCAACGGCCGTGCCAGACCAGAGGAGACTGCGATAGCACTGGGTTCTATCGTTGAGAGCTTCAGTGCGATAAAGGACGCTCATTTTCTTCAGTACCGCGTTCGCACCCTTCGACACGACCCCACGCTCGCGAAGAAACACCAGGACGCTGCCTTCCGCGCGCACGTCAAGGGCCATCACTTGTTCGCGGTACGTTGCTGACAGGGTGTCGACCGCGAAGCCTGCGTCGAAGAAGAGCTTCATGAACGCGATGATGTGCTTGGCGTCCGACTTCTTTTGCTTGTCGCTGCTGGAGTTCCACAGTCGCGGCTCTTGGGCGTACCAAGTGAACCACATGGCCTTCAGGTACGTGATCGACGCCTTCTTCATGCGCTAGGTCGATTGGCTAACGTCTTGGTTTGCGTCGTGTGAACATCCAGTGTCTAGTGGCGGGCGTGCGCGATCTAGCCCGGCTTCCAGCTTGTCGAGGCGCTCGTCTTGACGCTTCACGTGGCTGATAAAGTGTGTAAGCACAGAAGCTTGGTGGCGAATGATTTTCCTCTCTTCAGTCGCTTCGCTTGTGTTGTTGCTGGTCTATTGATTTTTTGCTGCGCAGGTGGCTGGACTCAAAGCTGCTTGGACCGAAGCAAGGTATGTGGACTAGGCCAGGAGGTCGGCAATCGAGCTGCCCAACGCCAGGACGCAAGCTTCCAGACGAATGATTGCTGGACCGGCTGAGTCGGTTTCCTTCAGCAGCGAGTAGCGGACGATCAGGTATGCTGTCAACAAGCCGAGCACCCGCTGGTTGACGTTGTACATTGCTGTCTCGAGCAACTGACAGGCCGCGAAGAGAATCTTCTGCACCTTGATGATCTCGTCGCGCGTTTGCGTGTCGAACAGGCTCATGTCGATGAGCGCGACGGGATCAGTTGCGCTCCAGCCGCTCAAGTTCTTGGCCACCTCGTGGTCTTCGGTAGTGGTGCTGAAGATATAATTAAACCCCTTGCTTGGCGTGCTCATATTCCAGGCACTACGGTCGAAGATCCAGCGCCGTGAGCTGAGCCGATCCGTTCGCGTGCTGAGCGCCATCACGTCGAAAGGTATGTGAGGTGAACTGCTCCACTACTCCAGCTGGCTTCGCGACGCGGTCGAGGACCCTGTGTTGATATGGCTGTGGCTGTGGATGATGGACGATCGGTCGGAGCCTGTCGATACTAACACCTCAATTCTAGCGAACGCGTCGGGGCCGAGCGTGACAGTGGTGCGCGCTTGTTGAATCGGGAGGTTGTCGAGGAGGTCCGCGCTGAAAGCTGACTGGGTCATGAGCGCCACGGCGATTGTGTGCAGCGGGCACGTAAGGAAGTCAGCGTCGGGGTAGAGCGACAGTCCTTGCTCATCGCTTGTCTTTTACGCGGATGAAGCGCACGAAGACTACGTCACCGGCGTCTACGGACATATTCTGCTTGCGACGACGGTCAAATCAGACGTTCGCCCGAACAGGTGCCACAGGAGACGCAGCAGCGCTGTGTCTTGGTAGTCACTCAAGGAACATGCATTGCTATACGAATAATACATCACTCGCTTCAAATCATTCTTCGTACATGCGTTAGTCTTCTTTTCGAAGCTGCCTCCTTTTTATTTTATATAGTGGCTTTCAAGTGTTCTTCCCAGCTTTAGCAACCGCGCCTCGAGTGCAACTCGGTGCTGGGGGGATATCTCAAGAAGCCACAGTTTCACCTGTCGGTAATACTGAGATGCAGTATTCTGAGCAAGTGGCCTCCCACTATTGTCTTCATTGAATGCAATATACATACCAAACTTATCCATTACCGACACAAATGAATGTCCTGTAGTGTTGCGTGCAATGCAGGTCTTCACATACATTAATATCTGCTCAACATATCAGCCCATTTCACTTACCGTGGTTGTCAGCACACCTGTCAACAGAGTTGCACAATTCGGGACGAGAGACAGTGGGGCTTTTTTTCTCCCACTCTAATTGGCTGAAACGAAATCCTATAGTCCTTCATTTTCCACCAATGCGCATACGTTATCCTTCTCCTCAGAGGCATAACGCATGCGCATTGGTGAAAAATCAGAGGCTGAAGAGGGGAGGGGGGAGAAACCCACCCGCCAAGAAAACAAAAAAACAAAATAAGCGGAAGGACAAGAAGCGACGACACGAGCGAGCGCTTCTCTCTCTCTCTGTCTACCAGCCAGCCACTAGCAGCCCACGCTCAATAGCCGCCGCATCGTCCACCGCTCGACCACAGCCTAGAGAGCCTGTCGCTGTCCGCCTCATCGTGACGACAGCCTGCCTGACGAGAGCAAACGAGCGCCAGCCACAGAAAATGGAGCTCGCAGTCACGACAACGCTCGACGTGAGCGACGCGCCGATGGTCTCACCGTCATCCCATGGCAGCGCTACTGTTGCTATTGGTGGCAGTAGTACAGTGACTGCTGGACTGCAGCACGAGTCGCTGCGGCTGTCGGAGATCGAGAGCGCGCACCTGTGTCCGAGCGCGCGCGTGAAGATGGAGGAGCTCTTCAAGCAGTGGCTCAACGTGGACGGCACGAAGGACATGATCCACGCGATCGTGGACGACATCCGCGGCGGCAAGGACATGGACGCGATCGTGGCGCAGTACGCGAATCACCAGGCAAGTGGCAGTGGCAGTGGCAGTGGCAGTGGCAGTGGCAGTGGCAGTGGCAGTGGCAGTGGCAGTGGCAGTGGCAGTGGCAGTGGCAGCCTGCAGCTGCAGCACAGCAGCAGCTGCAGCTCTGGTAGTAATCACAGCACGGCGAATGGCGACCTGCACTCGCCATCGCGGAGCCCGAAGCGCCCGCCAAATTACCACCACTTTGGCGGAGGAGCCAGCGCGACACTATCGACAACGACAGGCGTGCACCACAGTCCGAATAGCACCAACAGCCGCAAGAAGCACCTCGTCGTGAGTCTCTTTGGCGACGAGCTGCACGGCAGCAGCGACACAGAGAAGCGCGAGCACGTGGACGTGGCAATGAAGGAAGATGACGCGCCAGTGGCAGCAGGAGATGCCGACATGGAGGGCGACAACAACAGCTGCAGCAACAACAGCAATGCGACGGCCGAGCATACCACGCTCGGTCAATTGCGGAAGCAGATCCCGAAACTGTATACACCTGGTGAAGGCCGACGAGGTCGCCTGCGCGGCCTCTCGACCGACTCGATGGTGCGCAAGAGCGTACGTGCTTGGCTCATTGAATGGCTAGCTGGCTGGATGAGGACCTAGACTGACCTGTTTTACTATCTGTAGACGGACATTGAGACGCGCTTCCGAGACTTTGCAGACGGCATGAAGGTCGAGGACTTTGTCGCGATCACGAAGGACCTCTGCGGCTTCCCATCGTTCTTTAACGCACCGTTCTTCCGCCGCATCCTCGCGTCACTGGGCGACAAGACGCTCGCCGCCGTGAATGAGAATGCGGCAGCTGTGATCATGCCGCCGCCAGTGGAGACCCCGACAGACGACGACGCGCCGCGGATCACGAAGGAGGTCTTCCAGGCTTACTGGACCAAGGAACTGGCACCCTACGACAGCGTCGAGCGTTTTTTTAGAGTAGTAAGTATTATTGCGGTATGGCTGGAATTTTGTTGTTGTGGTTGGATACTTATTTTTATCATATGTTTTATTTATTTAATTTTTTCTTAGGTGAAGCAACCACAGCACGACTACGTCGAGCGCGACGACTTTGCGCCATTCCTGCATGGTACGTTGCGATGGATGTGCACCGCTGCTGATACTAAGTCGATCGTTTTTTAATATATTGTGTGTTATTGTGCTGTTTGTTCTCACTATGGTGTGCAGAACTGCTAAAGTATCACCCCGGATTAGAGTTTTTGGGGAACACGCCGGAATTTCAAGAGAAATATGGTGCGTGCCGATCGACTTCTAGATTCATATCAATACTGCTGCTGGGTGAGCAAGAAGAATTAACGTGTGGACTTACTGCTTTGGATGTTAATTGCGTGACAGCCTTGACCGTGGTCGTGCGGATTTTTTACAGTGTAGATAGAGACAGCAGCGGGCGCATCACGTTGCGGAAACTACGTCGCAGCAACCTAATCAACGCGTTCAACTGTGTCGACGAAGAAGAAGACATCAACAAGGTATGGTGCCCAGCCTTGGCATGCGATCGATATACATTATCGCCAGACCACGTAGACTAATTAATTATCTGTTTATTTATTTGTCGCGATCAGGTCAACTCGTACTTTTCCTACGAACACTTTTACGTGTTATACTGCAAATTCTGGGAGCTCGACACGGACCACGACTTTTTGCTGAGCCAAGACGACCTCGTGCGCTATGGCGGCCACTCGCTCACGCGCGTGATCGTGGACCGCATCTTTGAGCACGGGCGCCGCCCGTTCGCGCGCGTGCAGACCCTTTCAGCCGACGAAAAGAAGCGCATGAGCTACGAAGATTTCATTTGTGAGTATTTTGTGTTTTGTTTTATTTTGTGAAGTTGTCTTTGTTTTTGTATGTGTTCTTTTTTTAATACTTCTATTATGTGTGTGCTTGAAAATGGTTGTATGATAGACTTTATGCTCTCGGAGGAAGACAAGAGCAATCCCGTGAGCATCCGTTACTGGTTTGAGCTCGTCGACACGAACGAGGACGGCGTGATCCGCGCCGACGAGATGCGCACGTTCTACCGCCACCAGATCCACCGGATGGAGTGTCTGGGCCACGAGGTCGTCCCGTTCGAAGATGTGCTCTGCCAAATGTGAGTCTTTTAAAAATTCTGGAATTATTGGGTGGTGTGGCAACAAAATATTGACCGACCAAGTAATATTTATAATGATACGCTAGGTCGGACTTGCTGCATCCAGCAGTCGAGGGCGAGTTCTACCACAAGGACTTTGTGCGAGACGACAAGATCCGCGTGTCGGGGGTCTTCTTCAACGTGCTCTTCAACCTGAGCAAGTTTATAGAGTTTGAGCAGCGCGACCCGTTCCTCCTGCGCCAGCAACTTGCCGAGCCCGAGCTCACGTACGTACTCTGCTGTCTATCTATTTGACGCGCCACATCTTTTATTTAAAAAAAGCTGACGCTCGTGATTTTTTTTGTTTTTGTTTAAATAGTGACTGGGACCGCTACGCCCGTGCCGAGTACGCGCGCCTGGCGATGGAGGAAGAGGGCCGCGACGACGACACGGCGATGGACATTGACACGATGGACGGCTGGTACGTCTCGGACGAGCAGGAAGACGACGCGGAGATTATGGGCGCGGCCTCGTCTGCAGCCGGCGGCAGTCGAACTGTGGAAGCCCCTTTCTAAACTTTCTACCCCCCTCTGCCCAACCCAGGAACTGAGAGCAGCAGCCTTGGCTTGACAGAGGACGCCAGGAGCCCAAGCACGCGATGGAGAGAAGGAGCGTAGCCATTTTAAAAGTAGAAGCGGATTTTTAGGATGGAATACCACAAGCGAGCGCCACCCACCATCCCAGACATCGCACACACACATAGTGAATAAATGAAAATAAAAAAAAAATTACCCACGTGCTCTTTGTTGATATTTGTGTGGTTGAGTAGCTACTTATGAGCTAGCTGCTTGCTGCTGAGGCTGCTGCTTTGAGCTTCTGCAGACGGTCATTACAGAGACGCAGCTGCTTGACCTGCGCTTGGCACTTGGTCCAGTCGCGGTCGAACTCGCCCAGGCAGTCCTCAAGCTTGTAGTAGTCCTTGGAGCAGCCCATGCGTTCGATCATGTCGTCAATGTCGATGTCGGCGCCAAAGTCGCTCTTGCTGCCGGCGTGCAAGCCCGGCACCACCTGCGGTGGCGCGGCGGTCTTGGCGGCGGCTGGTGGAGCGTCTCGTGAGCTCATAGGTGCAGCCGTTGGTGGTGCTCTGCGTGGCTGCTTGTGCTGCTAACAGGGAGGGATTCGTCCGGAGCTCGCTCGCTCACCTTGCACCTTGTCAATAATAATTGTTTGAGGCCGCTCTCTGCGACGCAGAGCTTCTTTAAATTGATAGGTAATGGGGCTTTTTATTTTGATATTGACTATATCAAAATAAAGAGCCCATTTGACTGTTTAATTTGATATCATTACTCTACAATTTACCGGGGTGGGCAACATCCATTTTAAGCTTGTCCCCACTATGCTCTCAGAAGGGCCCAAACCTCCCTTTTTGTACGGGCAATCACTAGCAATACCGGGAGGTTTGCCCCATCTGAGAGCATAGTGGGGACAAGCTTAAAGTGAAAGGTGAAGAAATGGAGGGACCAAAAGCTCCCTCCATTTCTTCATCATTCTTACCGGTTCATATCATAGCTTGGGCAAAATACAACAACCTTCCAGGTTCTTCACTGTATCGTTGGCGGCTTTCGCTTTCTCTTCACGCCTTTGGTTGTTGTTGTACTGCTGTGGCATCTTGAGAGAGAGAGAGAGCGCATTTTTTTTGTATGTGGCTGCAACTAC
>JAASFY010000958.1:0-13687 GCA_023334035.1 Globisporangium okanoganense
TCCGGATTGCTCTGTTATAAACAGGCAATCAGATCGCAGGAACTGCTGATCCCCCTCATCACGAGTCCTTGTGGAAGTCGTGTAACACACGCTTCCTCACTCTGTGTATCGCGCTGAGTAACTCGGGAACGCCCGGTTACAAGTTGAGCGTCTTTTTGGCACGTACTCGAAAAATACGGCTATCAATGACAGATCACAATAGAATATCACAGCAACGTTGTTAAAAGCTGTTCATTTATAATAAAGAGAAAAAAACAAAGCACAAAACTTGTCTGGTCCGCGTTAAAAACGCGACTAATTCCAAGCTCGCAGACGGTCGTCTCCACCTCGATAGCAAAAGCCTGCGCGACTGCGTCGATGTCTTCGGGGCTCGTCTGCCCTTGCTTCGTCGGGGACCGCACGCTGAACTTATGTCTCGCCTTGAATCCAGTGATCCAGCTGTCCGACGCGCTGAAGTCTTGATCGGACGCGGCAGTCGCGACCTCTCTGGCCCTGAAGGCAAGGATGCGCGGCGACACAGGGACACATTCTGCTCGCAGATCGTTTACCCACAAAACAACTTCTTTCTCTAGTGCAGGAGAGAGAACAGTGATGATCCCTACCGCTCTTACCTTCCGATGGGCTCCTTTGTGCTGCTTGGCGGCGGCCTGGAATTTGGTGTTTTCTCTCTTCCAGGGCTGGATTTGTGTTCGCTTTGACTGGTAAGGGCCGCTGACGAGCGCGCCGTAGAAGTGCTCGATGGTGGCGCGCATGTCTGCGTTCTTGAGGAACGCCAACACGCACAGCTTGTTGTCGATACTCACGTCTTTGAGCTTGTACAGGCGCGTGTGCTGGTCCTTACTCCCCTGTCGCGGCCTGCCGATTTGACGTTGCCTGGCCATCGCGGAAATGACAAGCTGGTGGCTGAGCGACCGCGTATTTTACTCGCGTTTGCGTCCTGTATTTCTCAACATACAAAATCGTACTTAATAATTAGTCGACAATGATTGGCTCATTCGATGGAGTATCTCTGAAGCTGGTGTATCGCTCTACATGTGAAATACGGTAAGCAGAGCACGCCAAGAGAGAGAGAGACACACACATATTTTGCCAGCAGCTCCATAGCTCATCAACACTCAACACTCAGCGTGGCTCTCGCTGATATATATTCGCCAAGCAACCAAAATTCGGTGAGCTCTCCCAAGATACGACTTGCTCCAAACCCAATCACCGCTCGGCACCGCCGCCATCAACGTGGCAGTTCTTCTTGGTACCGCCGCATGGGAGGATGCCGTGATCAGCTTACCACAGGCGTGCATGGCGCATGTGATGAACGAGCAGATCGTAGATCTTGTCAAGGCGCACAATTCCCCAGCCACAGACTTCCTGGGCTTCCTGGGTTGGCACCCAAGCATCGAGAGCCGCACGTCCAGTCCAGTGCGTGAGACTTGAGCAAATGCGTCGTAGAACATGTTGCGCGGTGGCATCGGCGAACCCATTCAGCTCGCGCTCGAGCACGACTGGCGGTAACTGGCGCCTGCTCTCGATGTGACACAATGGCGTCTGAGCCAAGCGCTGCCCCTCATGCATGAACGGCGACGTGAGCTTCGCGTCAAAAAGCGCTTAGAACCGCAGGAATTTGCCCTGAAATCACATAAAATCTGCAGAAATTTACCCTGGAATCACACAAAGAGAGCAAGATCACGTGGTCGTCCTTACCTTGGCTCGCCCAGAACTGATCGTGCACACCGGCTTGACGACCAGCGACGCGAGGCCGAGGAACGCGTACTACGGGTTCTCACCTTCGCCGTCCCTGAAAAAGAGCTATGTTGTCCCGGTGAGGCTCTCGTGGAGGTAGCAGTGAATGGTCTCGACGACACGAGTACAGACAAGTGATATTCAAGTGAATTGATATTCAAACACAACATATCTGATATTCAAGTGGTATTTAAACACAAAGTAACTGATATTTAAGTGATATACAAACACAAATAATTGCGGACACGAGCTTCACAAAAAAGACTGCATCTACGCTTCGACAACCTCGAGCTTGCGCTTGCACTTCTTGCCGGGGGTCGTCGTGGTGGACGCAGGCGCCGTCGTGGCGTCGGAAGCCACTGGCTCCTTGGTCGTAGGAGCCTTGGTCGTCGACGCTGGAGCCTTGGAGGTCGTGGCTGGAGTCTTCGTGGTCGTGCCAGTGGCTGGAGCCTTGGTGGTGACCGACGGGGTCGTCGCGGCGCTGCCACCAGCGCTGGCACCGCTGAGCGGGACGCAGTTGACTGTAAATAGGATAAGCAAGAAAGCACAGAGGTCAGAATAAGTCGACTCACAACACAAAGAGTGCAATCGATGGGGGTAAAGCGCGCGTGCGACTTACTGTACACCTGCCATGGCGGGCTGTGGAGCGCGAGCCAGTAGAACGTGAGCTGCTTCTTGCCGGCGCACTTGGCCTTGGTGTACGGCATGCTGCCGTCCGCAAACGTCTTCCAGCAGTTGGCCGTGTATGGGACGACGATCTCGTCGTCGCACCAGGCCTCGCACGGGCCCGGGTGGATGAAGCTCGTACCCCACTGGATCTTGTCGGGCAGCGGCTGCGGGGTGCCCTTGGGGTCCGAGAAGCCGCACGCGGCGCTCAGCACGGGAGCGGTCGAGCCGGCCGTGTTCTGGTTCTTGAGGATGAAGTCCTTGAGCGACGTCTTGCCCGCAGCCTTGAACGCCTTGTCGAACGCCTCGGCGTTCGTGTCTGGACCAGCCGAGAAGGACATGCCCGCGGGCACTGTCAGTGTCGAGGCCTCGATCGTGGCGCTCACGCCGCCGCCGTAGCCCTTGAACGTCGGCTTGGGCAGCGTCAGCTCGCCGTGGGCGTTCGCGGTCGACGCGGTGAGCGCGATGGCTGCGACCGACGCGAGGATGCAGTTCGTGGTGCTGACCATCGTGGTGAGTGAGAGGCTAAAGCTTTGGGCGTTGGTGCTGGACGGGGAGAAATCGAGACTGACTGCTGTGTTTGCGTCTGTGTGTAGCTGCTCGGTGAGGCCAGTAGAGGCGAGACGCCACGCTGTGGTATTGACTAGGAAGCTGGGAGGCAACCAGATGCCCATCTGTGTTCGCAGAAGCGTCATCCGAGCCAATCAAGAAGGTGGACAGACGTAACCGCCGAAACAGCCGGATAATTGGACTGAATGGACACCTTATGTAATAGATATAGAGGATCTAATATAAACAACACAAACCTGGATAGTGTTGGAGCAATTATATATTTGCACTTTATCCGTTTCAAACAGGTAAATGAAGCCTCCAACTTCCCATCACCTTTTCGATCCATTCGCAAATATAAGAGGTTAATGTGTGAATTTAAGAGGTTAATTCAATTATGTGGTTGTCCTGCACACGCCAAAACGAATCCTGTCAGGATACTGGTGCCGGCTTACGAGGCGTGCACGGCTTGCTTTTCATCAGAACAGGTCTACAATACAAGCGCACCAAGTCAGGGTGCGCTCGTGCGAATATGCATCTTCAGTCACTTCGTTCCCTTTACAAATGTGATATGTGAGTCGTCTATCAACACGACAACAAGACCAAAACCGAAAGTGATGTTGCCTATATTTAGGGCTACAAACCAACCAGCAGAATAGACTTGATGGTGTATAAAGCTCACATTTGAACGTAATTGGCCATTGCCAGTTCACCAGTTCACAGAGTGCGCGTCTTGGCTGCTGAGTTCCACAGCCGCATTCCACACACAGTCGTATCTGTTGAGTGACAATGAGTGTTGGTCTCTGTCGATGAGTGATTTTCGTGATTGGTCTTGCGAGGTGCATCGTAACACGAACGAGCACAGCGTTGTTCGCTGCTTCTACTGGAAACCTTCGTGACCCCACCATTCAACCGAGCGAGCTGATACTGAACGGTGTACATACATTATTACCCATATCCGATCTCATCCGACACCCAAAACTCGCACTGTGTTGCTCTACGAAATAAGAAATCAGTCGCTCTCTATCTCTCTCTCCACACTTAGGCGAACACCTCGAGTTTGCGCTTGCACTTGGTGCCTGGAGCCTTGGTGCTGCTGGCGGCTGGTGCCGAGGTCGCGTCCGAGGCCACAGGGGTGGCCGTGGTGGCCGCTGGCGTGGCCTTGGTCGCCGATGGAGCTTTGGTGGTCGTTGGGGCCTTCGAGGTCACAGTCGGGGTGGTCGACGCACTGCTGCCGCTCGCGCTAGCACCGCTGAGTGGCACACAGTCAACTACATATTAAGACAGCGAGAGAGACACAATTGTTAGCAACGCAGTCATCTCACGAGCTTGGGTTAACAGTGAGAATCGCGGGGGTCACTTACTGTACACCTGCCATGGCGGGCTGTGGACAGCAAGCCAGTAGAACGTGAGCTGCTTCTTGCCCGTGCACTTGGCCTTCTCATACGGCACGACGCCGGTCGAGAACGTCTTCCAGCAGTTGGCCGTGTATGGGACGACGATCTCGTCGTCGCACCAGGCCTCGCACGGGCCCGGGTGGATGAAGTTGCCGCCGGCCCACTGGATCGACGCAGGCAGCGGCTGCGGGGTGCCGTTCGGGTTGGAGTAGCCGCACTCCTTGCTGACGGTCGCACCGGATGACGCCTGCGACGTGTCCTGATTCTTGAGGATGAAGTCCTTGAGCGAGCTCTCCTTGGCGGCCTTGAAGGCCGTGTCAAAGGCGTCGGCGTTGGAGTCGGGGCCCCAGTTGAAGTGCATACCGCTGGGCTCAGTGAGCACCGAGGACGGGATGACTGCAGCGAAGCCGCCGCCGTAGCCGGCGAACGTTGGCGCTGGGAGCAGTAGGTTGCCGTGCGCGTTCACTGAGGAGGCGGCGAGCGCGGCTGCGGCGATCGACGCGAGGACGCAGTTCTTGGGGCTGAGCATTGTGGCTGTTGCTGTTGGACTGTGGTGGTTGACTTGAGTTGTAGGAAGCGAAATTGAAAGTGAGTGGAGCTGTGGCAGGGAGACCGCTGCGGTGGTCTTTTGAGTTTTAGGGAGACTCTGGTCGCAGGGATAGAAATGAGCAGCTCGCTGGTCGATTGAGGTGGACAAGTGCATTTCGTATTATAAGTGGGCAAACATATGGTTCCCAAGCAGACGCCGAGAGGTCCTTCTCTTCCAATCAACAGTCATGGATGTCAACGGCCACAAACTTCTGTGTGCCAGTCTGTCTGACTCTCTCGCAGACGAAAAAGCGATCCTCTTGAGTTTTTGCACACAGCCAGGTGGAGATGCATCCTTTTCCGGTCGAAGCATGGGGCTGGAGCTCGCTTACTGACGCCACCAATTTTCTCACAAGCCCTGCAATCGTCCACAGCTCTTGCTGAGCAATACTAACAAGCCAGGGGGGGGGCACGTGTCCCAGGTGCTTGAGACCAGGACTGAGCCCATTAGAGGCGATATGCACGGGCAAAGTGGACGGCCTCGAGCTTATATGCCGCTACGTTGTGAGCATCATGTGAGGATCATAAATGATTGCGCCCTCGCTCGCTATCGCCACTAATTGTGTTCCGGATGATGGTCTCTCTCGAAGGGGTCCGTAATCGAGAACTGGATTAGACAAGAGTCGAAACCTTTATAACATCCATTATAGTGTGCATCTGGACTATGTAAAATGCCATGTGAACCCTGTATAAAATACATCTCAGCTAAAATACTCATAATAAAAGGAGTCGTCGTTACCAGCTGTTTTTCGCGAATTCGTGGCTGTGCTCAGTTCTCGAACCTGCTTTGTCCTCTGGCGAACTGTACCTTTTTTTTCCAGAGTCACTTCAACTTGTCAAACGTCCACCCATGACTTCAAGCCCTTGGTCAGTCACACCAATGCTGCCCTTCCAGAATGGAGCAAGCCGGATAGAAGGCAAGCCGGATAGAAGGAGTCGTGTGAGCAAGAGAACCGGCGAGGAAAGTGCACCTTTCCGCATCAGCAGGTGGTTCCCAGGGCAGAACAGTACGTACCGAAAGGCGAAACGCAAAGAACGAGGCGGAATGCACAAAAGCGACTGGTTTCGAAGAACTGCGGGGTCTGTAACTGCCATGAAAAGGCAGAGCTGGCTACATGTATACCAACTTGCCGGCTATACGGTCGATATGAGTACTGACCACGTGTCCGCAATGTCCATGTCAGTCTCCGATGGACAATTTATTTGAGCTCTAGGCTCGACTGTGCCTGGGAAGCGACATCCAACTACATAGCTGTAGAGATCACTATTCACACGGCCGCCACCACCTACTGTAGCTGCTGGTACTCGATCTCAAACTCCGTGCATGGCTTCCAGTGGAGCGCTTTCCAGATCGCATGGCGCGCGCCACTGGCCATCGTGCTCAGGTCCTGATCTTCTTGACTCGGACACATCGCATCGCTGATCTTGACCGTCACGTGCAGCAAATGATCACTAGGTGTGGAGCCACGATGGTGAGTCTGCCATGGATCTCTAGCGGCTGCCAGTGTCACGTGAGCCGAGATGCACCGGGCTGGTGTATCCCCACCACGACCGCCACCATTTTCAACAGAATGGTCCTTGTACGTGAAGAACCAGATCTTGATCGAACTTGGGCTCTCTAAGTACCCAAAGTAGTCCCCGTAGACCCAGCCATCTCTCGCCACGGCCATGGTCGATATCCCATCTGGAAATGTCTGGAAGATGCGATTCTTGCTGTCCAGCACGAGGTGCATCGGCCGAATGCCTCCGGGTCCTTGGCTGCTGGCATTGAACACGGAGTGGACTCGTAGCGACGCTGAGCTGTCGAGCTCCATGTCAATGGCGCCAAACTGTTGGATCGTTGCGAGCAGCTCCCAGGCTGAAAACTGGCGGTTGTTGGCATCTACCAATTTGGCTCGAAACTGGACACTGGATCTAGCTTCGTGGTCCACGTCACAAACTCGCAGCGAGCGCGAGTTGAGCAGCCACCGCCGACTCCATCGTCGACCTTGTCCTCCAAATCTACCAGCACTGAGTGCAGATCCGATTTGCTGGCGTCCTGATTGTGCTAGCAACAATTGCATCGAAACCTCTCTCGCCTGGGCGCAAAAGGCTTCGCATGCGACTCTGTCGGGCGTCGTCATCTCGAGTAACTCACGAATTGAGGTTTGCATCCAGCGGAACCGCTGGTTCTGGTGCACGAGCGTCACGAGGCCGTCCACGAGCTCTCCGACTGTGTTGAGTCTTCGCTCAGCGCCTAGAAATGCACTCGTGTGGGCGTAGATTCCGTCCACGAGCGCTGCGAAGCGATGGCGCAGCTCAAGTTTCCGTGAGCCTGTTGACATTGCTGAGAAATCGACCTGAAGCGTCGACCGGATGAACGCCTGGAGCGCGTGAGATGTGAGAAGCTCCACAGACAGCTCGGCACAGCGCACTAGCACTGGATGGTGGCTAAACAGACTTCCTCCTCGGTCGTCGTGGCGGAGATCATACTGGTGGTGGTGTGACTTCGGTGACGGCAGCCGAAAGCCCGCGAGGGTCTCCCGAGTTCGCTCATCTCGCGTGTTGTTGTACAGCGACTCGGTCCAACACTGTCGCAGTCGGTCTTCCAGGCCCAGGATCGGATTCCAGAGCTCGTCGCAATCCACGTGGGTCACAAAGTACTGGATAACTGAAAGCTGTCGAGCGCGCTCAACAGTGTTGACGAACGTTGGTTGGCGCCAGAAGAGCTTCTCGTCGACGTCTCGAGGTAAGCCCTGATAGTGCTCCAGTACTGGAGGATACTGACGACGACGAGGCTCTGGAGTTATCACTGGGCTCTCACATTGTTGATAGTGCTGCTGCTGTGGGTGGACATCGTCTCGGAAAATATCGTGATCTTGATCTTGACCTTGGTCGAAATCTTCGGGCGAACTGATATTGAGGAAGTGGTCGGTGGCGCCTCGATCGCCGTACTTGAGTCCGAGCAAAATGCCCTCAGCATTGTCGTGATGAGAATGAGGCGACGGGTCGTAACTTGAGCTTCGCTGTCCAGTCAAGTCTTGCTGTCTAGCGTGGCGCAACAAAGTTGGATGTCCAGCTGCGAGGCGACGGAGTCCATTGCGCTCAGATTCCGTACTCGAGCCCTCAATGGTATCCCCTTCGGCGATGCGCCGGGCTTGTTTCACCTTGGCAACAGTCGAATCGCCAGCCCTCCGGTACGAGATGAGCGTGAACCCGGTCGACGAATGCCTAGCGACCACGGACGCGATCCACGAGTCACTCCAATTTATTGGCAGATCCCTCGGTCGCTCGAGACGCAGGACATAAGCGCGCAGGTAATGCTTCATCTCGCGCTGGCTCTTGGTTGATCCGCTCTCGTAGCCGTAGTACCACTTGGGGAACCGGTAGTTGTTCATCACGTACAGAATCGAGTTCTATTTAAAAAAATATGAAACAAATTGAAAATACGTGTTAGTTTATACAGAGGAAATAAAATAAATCAAGGATAAAACTTATATCTTGGACACACGTGACTCACCTCTGGAACGCTCTGCTGCTTGCCCTCGCCCTCTCTATAAGCGCGAATCCACAGAGACTCGACGCTGTCCTGGGGCATTGGCTGGAGCACGTCCGGCGGAAGCACGACCAGCTCGCCTTCCGCTAATTCCCTCGTGGCAGCGTCTTCATTTCCCCTCTGGTAATCGTCCGAAGATGCCTCGAAGCGCGCGCAGACGATGAGTTCGCTGTCGTTAACTAGAGACGCGTCTTTAAAAGTCACGAGAATGTGGATCGAGCACCCGCAGTAGCAGCGTGGGAGGTGCTCCGGGCAGCAGTGTGGGAAGCAGCGCAGGATCTAATAAATAAACAATTCATACACAATAATAACAGCACTGACAGTGAGTAAAAATAAAAAAATCGGGTCACGTGAGGGCAAACAAATATGCTCTGCGAGCACACACCTTGGTCTTCCGCCTCCGGTTGCTCCTGCTCACGATGAATATAATAAATACAACACCGACCATCACCAATACACACATGAGCTCTTTGCGTAAAGCCAGCGATCGATACATTGCTAATCTGAGACGTACCGCGTGTACTCCTTCTGGAACACGGGGTGGTCGCAGTTGTACCGCAGAAATCTGCACTCCACCACCTCGGCGAGCTCGAACGACTCGTTCACTGCAGCAGCGCTCGATGAACTCATGGTGATGCAACGCGCTTCACGTGATTAGGACGCCGATGCGGTACGACTTGCTGTGCGACGCCCTCTCAATGTGGTTGATGCGCAACAGACAAGCGGACAGGCAGAGGCGGGCAGTGGCGTGCGCTAGAACGCGTCTGTGGCTGTGTAGGTGTGTCTGCTGTGACGACCGCACAAGTGACCAGCGGACCGAGACGCTCGTGTGCGTTGCTTTGCCGCCGCGCGTTCGGAGAGAGACAGAAGGGGGGGGGAGGGCCTCTCTTGTTTCTTGGTTTTTCTATTGGCTGTGGCTCGGGCTTTTTTTTCGCGTTTGACTGACTCGCAGGAATGGACCTTTTGTTGTGTGGTCCACGCGTGTCGGCGACTTTTGGCAGCTGACTCGGTGTGTGAGACACTCTCACAGACAGACGCCAGATCTTAAAAAAAGGTGCTGATCGCTTTCGTTCTCAGGATAAGAAGAGCGCCATACAAAGTGGCGTTCCTCATCTTCGCAACTCTTGGGAATGGGCACCATGGCTGCTTCCACATACATCGTGTTGTGTGTGGATGGCGACTGGTTGCTGCACAGCGCCCCTGTTATAATAGCGAGCGAGCGCGGGTGTGAAAAATGCACACGTCCGTTGTCGTTTGCTTCACAAAATTTGGTGGGTCGATGCGTTCGCTGCCACTCACTCACTCACTCCGAAAAAAAATATGGGTTGACTCGATCGTGTTGACACGCAGCTTTTCTCCGCACGTGAGGCCGCTGCAAAGCGTTTGAGCCACGGATCTAGAAATATGCCTAGATACCTGCAAGAGCACAAAACGAGCAGGCAGGAATGAGCGATACACATGAGCCAGCGAGATGCCAGCGAGAGCGCCATCACGACAATTTGAGAAGGCAGGCAGGCGGCGCGCACGCACCCGGAATCGCTGGAATCGCTTGCAGGCGCTTACTTCGATCAAGACGATCGCGCCCACTTGTAAGCACCATCTTCACGCTGAATCTCCACGCTGAATCTCCACGCTCGCTGCTCGACTTGTTGCACAATTTTCGTTGGTATTCATGGATGTGAAGCTGTCCTGGTCAGTAGACACCCTACAGTGTATGTTTATGAGAGAATTTAATTAGCACGCTAATTGCACAAGCAACCAGATTGCAGTCGCGGTCACCTACCGTTAGCTTCTTCTGCGCAGCTCAGCGAGCGTGGCCGCTCTCGTCCCCCTTCAATGCCGCTGACTGGACTTCGAAAAGCACGATTGGTGCCAATCGAGACGCTTGGAATTGCTCGGGAATGGAGAGCGTCGGGTTTGATATTTGCTTGGCGAACACGCTCTGGTAACCCGCTTGACTCTTTTGACGACGTTGCGTTCGTCATGATGGTCCAAACTGCACACAAGGACGAGTTTGTATTGAGGAGTGAGACTCGTCCATCAATAAACAAGCTCACCTGTAGTAAAAGGCGCCTCGTACCGTACCGTGAGCGCACAGACCTGTCGATGCAAGTCCTTCCCGACGTCACGGCACTGCTCATGCAGTGCATGCTGACCTCTCGCACTGCGCTCGTCTGCTGCTTTCGCCTTGTACTGGTCCACCTCGACTCCATTCCACGGCCTCGAGGTGCTTCCGCTGAACTTGAAGGCAGCTGTAGTTCGCTCCGCAGTTACAACAGTACCGCCAAGTTGCAGCCAGCGGCTTGTACGTACCAATATCTGTCAGATCATTCGGTTGACGCAGCACTGCAGCTCGAATGCGCGTGACAGCTTCCACATGAGCAACTCGCAATCCGCGGACAAGAACAAGGACGCGAGCAAGCACACAGCCACCGTCGCGCTCACGCTGGAGGCATCACTACCACGTCACATATCGCTCGTCCACCAGCAGCAGCAAGCAGACAGTGTGCTGGTGGGACACAGCTTGGCCTTGCTCAGAGCGCAGCATGAGGCGACTAGCGGCCACGGAGAGAGGAAGATTCGACAAGCCGCGCGGCAATAATGATGATGGCGGATTCCGCATTTTGTGTGTTTGCTTCCCTTGGGCGGCAAAGAACGGAGCCTCTATGAACTAATGCTCGTCTAAGTATTCGGACAAACACAGACAGAGGACGAGGTTGAACGACCTGTTATCCTCGATACAGCGCCGCGTATCCGGAAGGACCAAACTTGCTTTGGGAAAGCCCTTTCAAAATCGCTACTAATTTATAAAAGCATGACTATTTTCGGTAAAAATTGTTCCTCACTTCCGCGGCTTGTTGCGGCCGACACTGCTGCAATAAACACAAAAGAACACGTCCGCCGCGCGCAAAACTGAGACCGATGACCAGTATTTGGCGATGTCCTCTGACACAGACAGCTACGTTGGGACTCGCGAAGTGAATTAGTTGGACGGGCAGCAGGCCGCAAGTTTCGAGGCACATTGGGGAGCACGTCTGAGAACGATGTGACCATCAATTCTCGCTGGAGGACTCGAAAACGAGTGTCCCTCGTGACAAGTCAGATTTGAAAGGGCAAGCGTGTGGACCACACCACAGTCCTCTCCTGGGGTCATCCACACAACACAAGCAACACAGAGCACTAGCTAGGCCTGAGCAGGAAGCAAGCGGAACTGCCTCAACAGAGAGAGAGAGAAGAAGCGAGGCCTGGACGCACTACGGTCACTCTCTCGAAGCGGATCAGAATCGTAGCGACGTGGTTGATCTCGTTGAGCGACCGCTACGAGCTCTCCATTTATGGGCGAGCGCAGCGGCGGCTGAACGGACCCACTCGCCTGGCGTCATGGCAAGCCCGATCAAAGTCGTGATGTGCAAGTTCCTGCGCTACAACTGTGACTACCCAGTGTCCCAGAAGGAGTACACGCGGTGCGTTCATGGTTGCTATACGGTACTGGATATTCGATTGAGTGATAGTGCTTATTAGTTCTTGTTCGATATCGGCTGCTGTTGCAATATATGCAGGAGCAATAGGAAAGCAGGGACAAAGGTATGCTAAGAGCTATTAATTCGACGTCGGTGTGCTCGAATCGAACAACGCGTGTCGTGCTGATGTGGATATGTTGACCGATTTTGCTACATAACAAATAGATCCTGCGCTGCTTTCCGCACTGCTGCCCCGAGCATGCTGCGCGGTGCTACTGCAGCTGTTCGATCCACATTCTCGTCACGTTTCGAGACGCGTCTGTTGTAAATGACAGTGGGATCGTCGTGTGCGCTCGCTTCGAAGCATCTTCATCATCACATGAGTACCAATCTGCTTGGACAAGTGATGAAGCTACGGCGACTAGGAAGCTGGCGCTTGGTGAGTTGGTGGTGCTCCCACCTGAAATGCTCCAGCCAAAGCCTCAAGCGTCGAGTCGCTATGGATCCGCGCCTATATAGAAGGCGAGGGCAAGCAGCAGGGCGTACCTGAGGTGAGTGGCATCGGCATTTCATGTTGATCTCGTCTCGTCTCGTCTGATCCCTGTCTATTTTCATAAACCAACAACAGAACTCGATCCTGTACGTGATGAACAACTACCGGTTCCCCAAGTGGTACTACGGCTACGAGAGCGGATCAACCAAGAGCCAACGCGAGATGAAGCACTACCTGCGCGCCTACGTACTGCGGCTCGAGCGGCCAGTGAACTGGGGCGGCGCCTGTATCGCCACGGTGGTCGCTCGTCATACCCCGCCTGGCTTTACGCTCATCTCGTACAGGAGAGCAAGCTGTCGAGTCATGAAGGTGGCATATGAAGACGAAAAGGAACCACAACCTGACTCAAAAAGCTCAGACTCGGATCGTGACGATATATACACTATCAACCTGAGACCACTATACGTGCACGCTCCGGCCGATCAGCTCTACGGGCCCTACTCTCTATTGACGGATCATCGCCGTGACCACGACAACGCCGAGGGCATCTTGCTCGGACTGCGTTATGCGGATCAGCGAGACATCCATCCGTTCACAATCCATGACGATGAACTGAAACAAGATGTGGAAAGCTCTACTCAGCAGGGCTGTGACAGGCAATGCCAAGCCAAGACCGCCTCGCGAGATCGACGAGAAAACCTCTGGCGCCAAATCAAGTACGCCGAGGCCATCGCGTACGCGAGAGAACTCTCAGTCATCCCAGTATGTTATCACGCATGCTGCCACATAGGAACTCTGGAACTCGATCGGGAGTCTGGGTGATCGAGTTCGAGAATCCTGGATCAAGACGATTTACGATTGGACCTGCTTGAAAGGTCTTGCATGCCAACCACAAACCCACGCCGCCAGTATGGCCACGACCCGCCAGCGTAGTGGGAAGCCACGCCACCCGGCCCTCGCGCTCTGTTCTTAGATTGCGGTGGAGTTCGTCACGTCAAGCGCTCTACAAACTCGCTTTCAGCAAATGGTACCAGCCAATTTCTCAGCAGCAAGCTCACGGAAAGGCGAGGTGCGAAGCCAGTTTGTCATGTTGGTAGAAGGTGTCTACTTCCACCTGACCGCCATTCTCGCCCAAAAGAAAGATATTTGCACCGTAAAGGACCTGGTGGACGAACTCGTGACGCTCGTGCACCAGCACCAGCGCTTCCAGTGCTTGAAGATCCCGGTCCGAGAGCTGCTTGGGATGGCGACGCCTGATACA
>JAASFY010000959.1:0-13685 GCA_023334035.1 Globisporangium okanoganense
CCCCCCCCCCTCCCCCCCCGCAACTCACCAATATGCCTGTCCAGCGCCGCGACGCGGTCCTTGAGCGCTGCCGCGAGCGCGCTGGAGCAGAGCGCGTAGAAGTCGGCGCCCGTGAAGTTCAGCGGACAGCGCTCCACCACTTGTTCCAGGTCCACGTCGTCTGCGAACGCGAACTTGCGCGTGAGCGCCTGCACGACCTTCATCTGCGCCGCCTTCTCGTTGCAGATGCCCAGGTACAGCAGCCGGTCGAAGCGGCCCGGCCGCAGCAGGCCCGTCTCGAGCAGGTCCGGCCGGTTCGTGGCACCGATGACGAACACCTGGTCGTTCCCGCTCGAGCTGCCCCCGCTGCTGAGCCCGTCGATCTCGGTGAGCAGCTGTGAGACGACGCGGTCCATGACGCCGCCCGAGTCCGAGCCGCGGCCGCGCATGGGCGCGAGCGAGTCGAGCTCGTCGAAGAAGAGGATGCACGGGCGGCAGCTGCGCGCCTTGGCGAACACCTGGCGCACGTTCTTCTCGCTCTCGCCAATGTACATGTTGAGCAGCTCGGGGCCCTTGACGCTCAGGAAGTTGAGGTTGCACTCGGTCGCGATCGCCTTGGCCAGCTGGAAACAAATAACAACAGACAGTGCGTTAATAATATCTAAACACACAACTAACAGACAATCGGCGATACGATAAGGCATGGGCGTTTGTTTACCAGCGTCTTGCCCGTGCCCGGCGGGCCGTAGAGCAGGATGCCCGACCGCTGCCGCACGCCGCTCGCGAAGAGCTCCGGGTGCTTGATCGGCAGCTGCACCACGTCCAAAATCTCGTTCTTCACGTCCTCGAGGCCGCCCACGTCGTCCCACTTGACGTTCGGGATCGTCGCGTTGCCCACCTTGGACGCCGACGACTGCGCCTGCTGGCTCTTGATCGCCACCTCCAGGTCGGCCGTGCTAATCGACATCTCAATCAAGTCAGCATCATTATCACCCTTGGCTGCCAGTCTCTCCATGAAGCTCGTCTTCTTTCCCTCCTTGTCATCGTCGTCAACAGTGGTATCGTTCACGAGCCGCTCGACGGCCAGGGACCCAGCGTCCGCGATCAACGCCGAGAGCTCGCCACACGTGCGGCCAGCAGTCAGCTGCGCGATCTCGCTCAGGTCGACGTCGCTACTGAACGCGGTCGTGACGGCCGCGTGTTGGAAGAACTCGCGACGCGCCGCCTGGTCGGGGGCCTCCAGTTGCAGCTCGTACAGAAAGCACTGGCGAACGAACTTGGGCACCTCGTTCAGGTCCTCGACGCACGCGATGAGTGGGATGTTGCGTTGGTGCTGGCTCAGACTGCGGATGCACTCGGACAAGACGGCCCCAATACGCAGCTCGGCCTCCTCGTTGTCTTTCTCCACGGGGAAGAACCGGCTCAGGTACAGCAGACAGGGCGACAGCGCCTCTGCCTTCACGACCTGCTCGCGCACGTTCTCCAACAGGTGCAGCTCCGACTGGCCCGTGAGCTCTGTGAACGGCACTTCGACCGCGAACACGCCCAGCTGCTTGGCCACCTGATGCACCAGCGTCGTCTTCCCAACGCCACGCGGTCCGCTGATGAGCACCGACACGGGCACGTCGCACAGCTGCGACGGGTACAGAATCTCATACAGCTGGTCGAGCGCCTTGGACGGCAGCGACAGCGAGTGGCTCAGTGTGAAGTCTTCGCAGTAGGAAGAGAAGCGCTTGATCGCGCCTTCGTCTGGTGCTGAGGCTGAAATCGTCGTCGTCTGCATGAGCTCAGTGGTGTCCGATACGCTCAAAGCAAGCGCGCTTTTCGCGTCGCCCTCGAGCTTCTCTACACGGAAGAACACGAGCGACGTGTCCACTGGAAGCACGGGCGGCAGGTACACGGACTTGGTGGCGAGGCTCTCCACGTCGGCTCCGATGTCATTGGCGTCGTCACTCACGAAATACGCAGACGGAATGTCGACCTTCTTGTATGGCACGTGCTCTCTTGCGGTTGTGCTCTCGGGGATCGCTGGACTGGTTTCGCAGAGTGTGATCGCGAAAATGTCGCCCTCTTGCAGCACCTGCGCCTTGGAGAAGAACAATCGGATCGCATCGAGAAGCCCGTCTCGCTTCTGCATGAGCGCGTGGTGACGACACGATAAGCTGGAGACCAACAGTGGCGCGATGGTTGCATGCGACGCCGGCGCAGGCTGCTCCTGGTGCTTGCGTCGGAACGAGGACGACGACGTTGGACCGACGTCAAGCCCCAGTTCTTGCGGCAGCACTGCTCGAATCGCCACCTATATGATACATCACGTATAGCAGATTTAGTATACGTATATACCGCCTATAATTCCCATAATATACGAATGAAAGCGTACCAGTGCAGTCACATGCGCGGTTGTGGTCGCATGGAGCGCGATGCCCAGATTGAACGCCAGCAGTGGCGACAGCGTAATGTCGCCAATCACCTCACGCTCGCCACCATCACTCTTCTCTTCAATCGCAGCACTCGCTGTTAAAGAGACGCTGCACAGCGCGTCTTCTGCGCCAACGAGCACGAGCTTAGCGACATGCACACGCGTTGCGCTTTCTCCAATCGCGCTCACCCGCACGTACGAGCCGTTCACGATCTTGAGCTTGCGCAGCACGTTGATATCTGCCGTCATCGCGAGCGTAAGCGCGTCGTCTCTCGAGAGCGCCACGCGGCTTTGCTTGCTCGTCTGAGTCTGTGTGGGCGTAGCTGCTCGTTCGGAGCCCCACACGTGCGCGCGCACGCAGAACGCCGCCTCTGCTGCGCTGGAACTGGCGGAAGCACCCGCACGGAGATCGCCTTCGCGCGCAAAGGATGACACCCACATGGTCTTGTGATAGAGAGATGGCGAGTGCGGACTGGGCTCGTCGTCTCGCGCGACCTTCACGAGGCTGTCAATAATAATGATTCGCAAACGCTTGAACCTTGGAGTTCATGACGACGACTTTTGCACAGGAAAATGTGGTGTGGACGTTGCACGAATGTAACCAACGAGGTGTATTTACGCATTATGTTGCTTGAGCTGGCTGTCTTTTTACTCGCGCGACATCCGTAAAAACAACGGCAGTTCCCCCTCAGATCTTTCCCAACAACAGCGACTGCCCATACTAAAACACTGTCAGACACAAGAAAAGCAAGCATGAGCAAGCCCGCCGCGAAGACCGAGAAGAAGGCGCCGGCTGCCACGGCGGAGAAGGTCCCGTCGCTGATCATCGTGACCGAGGAGGACGACGAGTTCGAGGAGTTCGAGGAGGGCGACTGGGGCGCGCAGAGCGAGGAGAAGGACGCGCACGTGAAGCAGCAGTGGCAGGACGACTGGGACGTCGACGACGCCGACGACGACTTCTGCAACCAGCTGCGAAAAGAGCTGCAGAAGGCCAAGTAGAGCAAACAACAAACACACACACAAGCAAGCACCGACTCGTCACGTGTGCTGTGCGGGCTCTGGGGGTTGGTGGTGGCGCTTGATGGACCGGCTCGAGAAGACTACAGCGTAAAGCCATTGAACTGCCGTTGTGAACGGGTTGAAGGCGAGATCCAGTGGTGGCGTGACGACAGCAGAGTGGCAATGCATATAAAAGCAGTTGTGACGGTGCAGACGAAAGCGATAGGGAGCGCCAGTGGAGAGCTTCGCTGCGTGAGAGAGATTATTAATGAGTTCCACAGGACACGACACAATTTAAGCACAAGAAGGAAACAAAAACGATCCTGAAGATCCCCTCACGCAGCGCCTTTCATCCTGAGCTCAGTGTTCCTGTAATAATGGGTCGCATGCTGATCGAAGCATGCGACCCATGTTGTCTTCGCATTTTAATTTCGTACCTACGCATCATAAGAACACCTCGGTCGCTGCACAACTCGCACAATTCCATCGCAAAAGAGTACACACCTCACGTATCCTTGCTTTTTGTGTGTGGCTGTCTTTATTTGTTCGTGTGTCTGCTTGCTGCTGGCGTACGTCGGGTGGTTGGCGAATCGGCTGGCAGGTCGATCTGTATTCGACTCTCTCTATTTACTTCTTCTTCAGGTTCTGCGGCGGCGTCGGCGTGAACATGGCGTCGCGCTTCCACTCGGGGATGTACTGCTTGAACTGCGCCCGCTCGTCCTCGTCCTCCGTGTCGAAAAGGCTGTCTGGGCTCGTGGCGGCTGCTCGCGCCTTGCTCTTCTCGGACGCGTCAGTGGCGGCGTCACCGGCGTCCTTCTTGGCTGGCTGGAGCAGCTCCTGGATCTGCTCGATCGACTGCCGCGTGTTCATGAGCGTGTCGATCGGGTCGCGCACCTTGAACGTCTGGAAGCGGATGATCGGGAAGCTGTTCTTGAGCTTGAGCTCGATGTCCTTAAGCACCGCAGGCGACGTGTTGAACTGCGACACGATCAGCTTGCCCTCGTAGTGGCGCTGCAGCTCGCCCCAGCGGCGGTCCTCGATGCCGTAGCCGAAGCGCTTCTCGCCGCGGTTCTCGAGCGCGCGCACGACGCCGCCCTGGCCCGTGATCACCTTGGCGACCTCCTGGAACACCTGCGCCACGTCCTTGGGCGTGGACTTGAGGTTCGTGAGCAGCACCTGCTTGTAGAGCGGCATGGTCGATGGATTGAGTCGGCGGCGGGTCGTTGGGCAATCAAATCGAGCGGCTCGCTTCCACTGACTGGTCTTGTGTTTGGGCGGCGTTGTTTGGCAGGGCCAAAGACACTACACTATCAAACTATGCAGATACAAACTTCATGTTTTTGTGAACCAGAGCGAGTGGTGATTCACATTCCGCAAAGAGTTTATCTGTGTAGTGTAGATTGGCAGTGAAAATATTAATGGTCTTGCGGAGTTTCTCTAACCGAATATAATACTTTGTTGGTGTCATGTTTCCGATAATATAATACTTTTTGTAGCAAAGAATGGAGCGCATTGCTGATTAAAAAATATTTTTGGGTGTAACAAATGCTTCCTTTGCTGCGCTTTCTGCTTTCAAACAAAGTGTTTTGTCGGTTTGCCACACAACACAAAATACGCCAATCCGTTTCCAACATGACCGCGATCCCCACCGTCGGCTACGTGTCGATGCTGCTGCTCGCGGTGCAGTTCGGCCTGCAGCCGATCCTGTACAAGGAGTTCGCGTCAGGCGCGCAGTCGTCGTCGGCGCTCGTGGTCGCGTGCGAGCTCTGCAAGCTGGGCATTGCGTTCCTCGTGATGCTCTGCAACGGCGAGCTGGGCAAGGCGCTCAAGGCGTGGAGCTTACGAGAGAGTCTGCAGGCGTCGGGCCTGCCGGCGTGCACGTACGCCGTGCAGAACGTGCTCGTGCAGGTGTCGTACCAGCACCTGCCGCCCATCGTGTTCAACCTGGTGAACCAGACCAAGCTGCTCTGGACCGCGCTCTTCGTGTACGTGCTGCTGGGCAAGCGCTTCAGCGTCCAGCAGTGCGGCGCGATGCTCGTGCTGCTCTCGGCCGCCGTGCTGCTCTCGCTCGCAAAAGATAGCGGGAAGAACAACCGCAGCAGCGCTGAGCTAGAGCCGGCGGTGTCCTTTGAGCTGGGCCTGCTGCCCGTGCTGCTGGCGTCCGTGCTCTCGGGTGTCGGCGCCGCCATCACGCAGCGGTCCATGCAACTGCACCAGCGCGACGCGGCGCTCGTCACCATCGAGCTCTCCGTGTACGGCAGCGTGTTCCTACTGCTGTCCATGCTCTGGTCCGCCTTGTTCTCGTCAGCGTCGTCAACTTCGTCGTCTTCTTCGCTGTCATCCGACTCGCTGCTGGACGGCTGCGACGCCTACACGCTCATCCCAATCGTCACGAACGCGTTCGGAGGGCTGCTCGTGGGCACGGTCACCAAGCACGTGGGCGGCGTGCTCAAGTCCTTCGCGCTCATCTGCGGCATCGCGTTCACGGCCTTCGTCGAGTCGTTCGTCTACGGCGCCGTGCTACCCACCGAGGTGTTCGTGGCCGCGGCGCTCGTGGCATTCAGTCTCTTCCTCTACAGCTCGTACCCGTACAAGGAGGAGCTCTCGCCAGCAACCAAGGCCAGCAAGAAGAAGGTTTAGTTCAGATAGATCTCTACAGCAAAGCCATGCATACTGGTAACAAAAAGCCTACCCAAATAGAGTTCTTTACAACCTAATAGAGTATCCTTGTACAGAGGGCGATTCTGGAGCTATTGCAGCTCCAGCAGGTTGGTCATCGTCTGGAAGGCCGCGCGTTGCTCAGCCGGCTCGTCGCTCGCTCGCAGAACCTCAAGCGTCTCGGAGATGCGCTCCTTGTGCACGAGCAGGTGCAGCGCGAGGTCGTGCTGGTCTCGGTGGCGCCGCGTGAGCGCCACGAGCACGGACGCCGCCGCGACGCGGATCATCGAGTACTTGGCGTCGCGCACGCCGTACTCGCCGCAGCACCTGTCCATGAGCTGCTCCATCGTCTGCTTGGCCGCAAAGGCCTGGGCTGGCGCGCTTGCGACGATGGCTGCGAGTGCCTCAAAGACCGACTTGCGGATGCTCCACACGTTCAAGTCCGAGCGCGTAACGCTCTCGCAGAGCCACGCGATGGTCTCGGTCGCAGTCGTGACGCCATCATCACCGCCGCTCTTTGCTGCGATCCATTTCGACGGCCATGCGAGCGCGAGCGACTCAAAGACGCACTTGACCATGAGCGGCGGAAGCAAAAATCGCTGTGCATCCTCTTCTTCTGTCTCCATCACTTGGTCTGGAGCTTCTTCTTCTTCCTCAGGGCCAGTCCCAGCTCTTCCAACTGGACTTCCCCAAAACCATCGTAAGAATGCGCGGCGCAGAGCCGCAAAGTTCGAGAGCTGCAGCTGCCACTGAGTTGGATTCGATGACGACATCTGCGACGAAAGCTTCCCGAGACTCGTGATCGCGCTCTCCATGTACCCCATGTCCTTGTTCTTCCACGCCCGCTCACACTCTTCCAGGAGAAGCACGGACAGGAAGCGGTTCCGGCTAAGCCCCACCTTATCCACGTCCCCACTCGCATCCGCCTCTGGCTTCACAGACGCCAGCGCCACGAGCGCCTCGAGAATCACACCTTTTCCTTTCCAGAGCCGCCCCGGTACAGCGCTAATGAGGTCATCCCATATGCGCTCGGTTTGCTGGGACGTGATGCGGGATCTGTAACTGGATGTCCCGCCGGTCACCGTCGACACAGAGAAAAGCGCGTTGAGCGCCAGCGCCGCCTGCTTGCGTGTGTCCCACGCAGTGTGCGTGATGAAGCGCGCAATGGACGCCAGCGTCGCGTCGATCGACGCCTCAGCATAAAGCACAGACGGTGGGAGCTCTTCGAGCACCGCTGTCCACGTGGTCTTGAGCACCTCTGTCGACGCGAACTGGCCAATGAACGCGCCAGGAAAGACGTGCGTGCAGTACCAGTCGTTGCGGTTGTCCACCTGCACCAATGTGCTCGCGTCGGTGATCGGCGGCATTTTCACCACCAGCTCTTTCGTCGCAATCGCTGTGATCAGCAAGAACCGGTTGGCGTCCGACGACTGAGCGGTGGGGCTTGTAGTTCTTGGGACGACATCGTCAGGATCGCTTGTTTCCATGCTCACAACACCCTCGATATCAGCGCTAGCATTTCCTCCATTGCTCGCTGATCTCTTGGACTTGTTGAAAGCAAAAATGCCCAAGCGAACGTACTCCCGCACGAGCGGCGCGTCCACAAGCGGACACAGGTACGCAGCCGCACGACAGTACGTTTGAACAACGAGTCCATCCGTGAGCCCTCCAGACGACGCGCCATACCGACTCTCTTCATCACCGTACACGTCGTTTTCAGCAGAGGTCTTGTTGCCAACGTACGGAACAAACACCTTGGTCAGCAACAACTCGGCACCACGGCACTTGCGCAGCTCGAACGGCAGCTCCACGGCAAGGGTTGCCACAAAGTTCGCCGAGCCCACACGCGTGTTGAGACCAACGCCAAAGCGCAACAAGTTGGCCACTCCGCGTGCGAGCTCGTCAACGATCTTCACGCACGCATCAGTGCCGGCAAGTTCCTTGAGTCGTGTTGTAGAGAGCTCAAGAAGCTGTCCCACCGGTCCTGACTGGCTGATGGACACGCGAAGACGCTCAAGTTGGTCTTTCTTCTGCACGTGGAACTGCGCGTACTGCAGGTCCGGCATCTCCAGTGACGAAAGGTACTCAAGCAGCTTCAAAATCAACGACGCAAGCGAGTCTTGAATCGACTCAGCATCAAGCGCCTTCACCAGACGAAGCAGGATGTCAATGCCGAGCGCGCGACAGATCACGTTCTTGTTCACGATGCCCTCTGCAATGAGGTACTGCAGCAAGATCTTTCGACAGGACTCGTCGCTCGCCGCGATTCGGAGGCTGAGCTCGCCCATGTACCGGTAAAGCTTTAGTCCCACCAAGCAGACAGCCTCCATCACATCATCGACTGCCGCAGACGCGAGTTTCCACAAGTGCAGGAATTCGTCTCGCAACTGGTCCGCATCAGCTCCATTTAACAGGTCGACCAGCGCCACGCACGCAGCTTCGCGGTACTTGAAGTTGCGGCTGCTCTCAAGTCGCGCGAGCAGAAATTTGAAGATCACGAGCCAGCGCTGCTGCAGCAAGCTCTTCTCTTGGGTACTCGTCGTGACAAACTTGCCCTTGGCAAAGTTCCACAGGTTGGTCATCACGTCGGACACCTTGGAATTCGAGTGGAACTTGAGCAGATACAGCCACGGAACGAGCTTGCTTGTGTTCGCGTAGCTCTCATCCATCCACAGCTTGCCAGCCTTCTCAATGATCGACAGACGAAAAGCTCGGTCCACGGCGACAAACGAGAAGACTGGCTTCCGCTTGTCGGTTGCTGCAATTGCGGGTGCTGAAGACTCGAGCAGAGTCTGCCAAATCGGGTCGGTCGTACTCAAGTAGAGGAGAGCGTACATGAGCTCCGGGTCCCCAATGTCCGCAGCAAGATTGCTCACTTCACGATACGCCGCATTCTCGACCGTTGACCCAGTAGCAGCAGCTGCAGATGATGGCGTCTGCGTAGTGGCGCTCGGCGTTCTGGCAATCCCTGGTGCTGGCTCATCTTGCGGCAGGGCATCCATGTCCACATTTTCAGAATCTAGACCGGGCACGCTGTTTGAAGTGGTAGTGAACGCTCGGAAACAGCGAAGACGACGAAACAGACTGTCGCTGAATTGGTCACCCAGCTCGGCGTTTGGCGATCGGAGACGAAGGTACGCAAGCCCCTTCACCGCGCTTTCTTTCGCGATGCTGTTGTTGTCGTTCAGCATCGTGACGAAGAACTCGTGTATCTCGATCAACAGTTCGGTGGCCGCATCAGATCCAAGAAGCAAGTTCCAGTTTGCCGATGCCGCTAAGTTTGGCTCTCCAGACGGTGAAAGGCCAGCGGCGCAAATGCACAGCAGCCACGTTGCGGTGCTGCGTCGAACAGTCGGCTGTCGAGACTCTGCAAACTCCTTCAGAAGTCGGGAAAAGATGGCGGCGGCACGATTGCCAGCGAACCCGATCTCACTCACGACTGCCACAGAATTGACATCACGGGACTCGTGGCTCCCAATAGCTACCAAGGATTCACCAACGAGTAGCTGGAGCTCGGGATCTTGCTCTTTCCCAAGCTTTAGCATAGCATTGACAGCATCCTCGAGCGGAGTGGCCAGGTCGGATAGTTTTTCCGTCGTGCTCGGCAGTCCTGCTGTAGCGTGGCTGAGGTTCTCGACTGCGTTATACTTGAGTTTTGTCAGCTTCAACTTGAGGCTTCCATCTGAGCTGATACCGCTGAGGTCCCACTCCAACACTTTCTGCATTTCTGCTAGGCTTTGACGCTTGAGCTTCACCCACTCAGTTACTGCAGATTCGTCCTGAAGAAATCTTGTCATGGAACCAGCCAGACCAACGCCATCCAAAACGCTGCGAAGAAAGTCGATGCGGGCATTCTGGTCCTCTTCGCCGCGAGGGAATCCCGTGAAATTGGAGCACGTCTTCACTGTTGTTGCCAGCAATGCCATCATCTTCTCGTACGCAGCAAGGATGATCCCCACTTGATCAGTACTGAGCTCGCTTGCTTGTTCGACGACAGAGATCGCGCTTCCAAGCACGTACTGAATACGAGGAACATGGCTTGGTGTCAGGCTCGGGTCGTCGAGTTTCAAGCTGATTACTTGAATCACTTCGTCCACAGCACGCTCGGTTGAAAAACTCTCGGCTTCAAGCATGCACTGCACGAGGACACCGATGTTCTGCAGGAACTTTCGGTCCGAAGAGCTGCAAGCAACATCCAGTAGCTGAGGCACTGACTTTCCCAAGATCTCCGTCAGCGATGCCTTGTCGAAAGAGCAGATTTCCACAAGACTCGTGGCCGCAGCTTGGTACATGCCCGAAAGAGCAGCGCTGCCACCCGAGACGACAGTGTCAGACTTCCCCAACAGTGTCTGCACGAAGTAGTCGACCATCACGCTTCTCTCGTCTGCAATCTCCATCTCGTCTCCGTTTTGTGAATTTTTGATCACCTTCAGGCAGAACCTCAAGAAGCTCTCCACGGTTCTGGCATCGGAAATGCTTATCTTGATATCCTTGTGTGGGTACTTCGCGAGCAGGTGCTTCGAGATTGCACTAAGCGACGGCAACGGATCTGTGTACAGAGCTTTCGTTGCCAGAGTCTGCACTTCTTGGTCTTCGTCGCCGCAAAGCTTCAAAAGCGCAAATCGCATCGTAATGTTGATGTCACTGGCAGTACTCTTATTCAAGAGATCGCCGCACCAGGTCGCAATTGCTGCACGGACCCGAGTATAGTTTTTGCTCTTGTCGAAGATTCTAGAGCCATGCAGCAAGTCGATCAGCTCAGTCTGGATCTTCGCTCGGACCGGCTCGGATGCTTGCAACCCGTACGCCCGGGAAAATGACGTGAACGCCTTCAGTGCATTCGCCCCAGTTCCGGTTCGGTGCTCTTCTTCGACCAAACAGCGCACGAGCAACACTTGGAAAGCCTGCTCCGATCCAGTGACGATACTAGGCGCTCTTGTGCCGAGAACCGTGAGAGCCTCGTAGATACCTTGACGAAACTCGCGCATGAAAGCGAGTTGAGACGCGTCACTGTCTGCGTTCGGGTCCATCAAGACGCGCAACAGCGTCGGGAATATGACTGGTCCCAGGAAATGCTCGATGAACGTACTCTCCGTGTGGATGAACGTCCAGTGGCACAATCGAACGCCAGACAACTTGACTTTGTTCGCGATGTTCTGTGGTCGCGAGGATTCAGTGCCGTACATCAGATGACAGAGCAACTGCAGCATCATCGGCATCACGTTCGTTGCTGCTTTCGACTCGGTCAGCAGCGTAAGCGCCTGCAAGATACTTGCGTCGGCCAGTCGCGTTCGGTTGCTCAATGCTAACTGCTCGTACCCGCTGAAAGCGCCAGCGCTCTGCGCGACTTGACTTCCGAGAGTCAGCGCAATGATTCGTCGCATGAGCTGTGCGTCTTCCAGTTGGACGTACTCGTGCTTCATCACGCGCACCAGTTGTTCTTCGCAGAAGCTCTTGATCGTGTGGTGGTACGACGCACAGCCAGCGATGTAATGCACGTACTTGTGCTTGCTCGGAATTTCCAGCTCCTTAATGAATCGCAGTGCGTTCATTTGCGTCTCGTACAGGCGCTCCTTGCTGAACTCCTCTGCGATCACGACTCGCTGAGCGCGCTCGAGTCGTAACGCCATGAGTCCAAAGACTGTTGCAGCTTCACTCCCGCTTGTAGCGCTTCTTGACGGCGTGTCGTACATCAGAAAGTCGAGCAGGAAGTCCAGCAGCACTTCCATGTTGCCAAGTACGCTTGGGTCGATCTCCTTGGTCTTGGTGTCTTCTTCTGGGACGTCAGTGCTAGTGTCGCCAGCAGCGACTGGTGCGCGAAGAAGATCCGGCGCTGGAGGAGGCGGGTAGACGGCGTTTCCAGTGATTGGGAGCGCGCGGATCAGCAGCCGGAAGAAGATCTCCTGCTGCGACGGCGTGTACGTTTCGAGCGCCTTGAAAATCTCAGCGAGGACGTCACCACGCTCATCCTGCGACGCCGCGCGGAAGCCGATCTCTGCAGAACGCATCAGCAGGTACATGCACATCGTGAGCACACGCGCAAACAAACACCACCAAGTAACAGCTTACACAAGACGAGGACGTACCGATAAACATGAACGCAAAGTTGTGTGTGAACACCGACAAATCCGCCTCTCGCAGCAATGCTCCAAGCGCTTGGAGCGGCATCTTTGGACTGGGCAGCGCCTGCAGCCGTGTCTTGACGTGCGACACCACCTGCAGGATCTGATACACATACATACACACACACAGTCAACACTACAGTGTAAAACAATCCAAATAACACATCCACAGAGGACAAGAAAGCCCTTCGCACCTTGTCTTTGAGCTGCACAGCCGAGGGCGGCGTGAGGTCCCGCGGGAAGAGCTTGAGCAGCTGCGGCAGGAGTGACTGCAACACGTCCAGCATGCGCTCGTCCGTGGCGCTCGCGAGGCGGAAGAGCACGCGGTCGAGCGCCTCGACGTCCTTCTCGTAGTCCGCCATCGCTGCTGAAGAGTGCGGGCTTTCGCTTTCTTCTTCTTTGCCTTGTCGGATCTTCGGTTGTGTTGACGACTGTCAAGAACAGCTCCCCTCTTCCGTTTCCCCTCTCGTTGAAAACATATTTTCAGCCAATAAAAAAACAGTATATCTTATAGTAAACAGGGTTTCAGCCAATCATAAATTAGGATCCCTCTCATTGAGCAACTAACGTTACAAGACTCAGAGCACAAGAGTGAAGGTCAGAAAGGTGCCACGAGAGTGAAGGTAAGAAAGGTGCCCTGTGGTGGCGACGAGCTCTTTCAGAGTGCTTCGAGGTCGAATGTTATTTCTTATTGTCATTCATTATTTCTTCAGCTTCCATCTTGCTGTCTCTCAGTCTCGTACTCATTAATTTCGCACACTCATACAGCCAAACCTCGTACAAACCACGCCTTGCCCTCTTGCCAATCACAACATCCTCACGACTGTGCACCATCCAAAGCCTCCCCGCCAAGCGACGCGCCGCACTTGCCACAGAACTTGTTGTCGTATAGGTTCGCACTGCTGCACTTGCCGCACGTGATGCTCGGTGGCGGCGTGGCATTCGCTGCTTCCTCCTCCTTCGCTAGCTCGGCGAGCTCCGCGGTGACCTCAGCGAGGCTCATACGCTCCGCTGGATCGAAAACTGTCATGGCTTCCACCAGTTTCCACTCTCGGTCGGTGAAGTCATCTTCTGGACGAGAGTGACCGTTTCCGTTTGAAATCTCATCGACGATGTCATCATCACCGATCATGCCCCAGGGGACATTCCCAGTCTTTACTTCGATGATGGTCATGCCGAGCGAGTACACGTCCGACTTGAGCGTCGGATTTGCTTTGAAACCCTGCTCCAGCAAGCACTCGGGCGCTTTCCAGCGCGCTGGCACGGGTTGCGGTTTGACGCTCATGCCGATGGAAAGCGTGCGAATGTGGGAAAATCCAAAGTCGCAGAGCTTCGCCATCCCATCATTCCCAACCAGGATGTTGTTGCCCTTGATGTCGCAGTGGACGATGCGCTTGCTGTGCAGGTAGGAGAGTCCCTGCGCCGCCTCGTGGAAGAGCTTCCACATCTTGTTGTGGTTCTCGCTTGTGCTGAAGAACTCGACAAAGTTCCCCTTCTTGGCGTACTCG
>JAASFY010000960.1:0-13656 GCA_023334035.1 Globisporangium okanoganense
AAAGCTCATTTCCAATTGATCCACGATGGCGCCGCAAGTGCCAAGACTTCCTGCGAGCGGCTATATGATAGTCTCGCTCGATCTGAACCCCAAGGTTCTCCAAGCGGCGCTCGTGCAAGCAAAGAAGCAGTCATTCACGCAGGTGTTCCTCGAAGGCGATGGCAAGGACGACCCAAATCGACTTCAATCGCGTGTCAAGTGCAAATTGGCGGCGTTGACGGAGATTCGATCGGCAGTTCAAGTGTTTGCCGGTATCGCGTGCGACAAGTGGACGGCAGACGTGTTTTCTTTCATGGTATCGCGACCAGGAGGAAGCATTCAAGCAGCGCACCAAGACTACACGCCACAGGACATCGCTCGAGCCAAGTCAGCAATTCCAGGTTCAGCAATCGTCTCGCTCGAAGCGGGCACAACCCTTCGTGTGTTTCCTGGTTGCTTCGTCGAGATGGACGAGCGCATGGAAAAGATTGTCGATAACCCCCCGGGATATTGCATCATTTTTCGAGGTGATCCCATCTACAGCGGCGTCGGGTACAAGCAGACCAACCATCGTATTCACTGCTACCTCACGGTCGGGGAGAAGAGCTGGGTACCTGATGTTGTGCACAGCGCCAGAGTTGGAGGATACTTCTGCCATCACTGCGACAACTTCGACGACGAGGATGCAGAGAAGATCCGCCAACATCGCTTCACTTGTGAGAAGAACCAAGCTGCGGAAGCAAACAAGGCTAAACAGCGCACTCGCAAAAAAGGGATTTATAATTGTGACCTCTGCTCGGAGAAGATCTTCAAGACTGCAAGCGGATTGCGCTACCACAAGCGCACCAAGCACATAAATATGTAAGATGAGTGATCAGAGCTTGGTAACAACAGTCTCAATAAGACACAATTGGAAATTACTCATTTGTCACTTCAGCTTGAACAATCACTCTGATAAATGGCCTTGAAGTTTTGCTTGTAAGTTGATTTGTGGAGAGCACATGCAAATGTATATTTTTTTGTTTGGTGTCAGTGGTTGCTCTCCTTTTTCTCCTTGTCGGCATACTATAGCATGCACACAGCCAGCAAGGGTTTTCTTGTAAATTCACACATCAACATGAAAAGGAAACAAATCAGCCTGTGACGTCCACTCCGAGGTTGTGAGCACGTCGGACCAGCTCCGACGTGCTCGGCCAAAGCCGGAATCAGCGAAGCACAGCGACAGCCCGTGTGACGAACCTGAGTGTTACTCTCTGAAGGATGAACTTTCGAACAGCTGGCGAGAGATACATGTCAAAGGCGGTGCAATCGAATTCAAGACGGTTTGGTAGTACCGTGTGTACATGGGGTCCGTCTATGACATGCATTATAGAGTATATGAAGGTCTGTGTACTTGCGGACAGTTTATAATACGTTCAACCCAAATAACCCAATCTGAAGGTCGCCCGATTTTTTTAAGATTCGCTATTTTGCTAAAATCACTGGACTTCAACACAGTCGCAAGACGCAGGCGCTCCGCGCGCGCATGTCCCAGCTGCAGCAACGGTGGCAACTACGCCTGGCCTCCTTTAGCACCTCGGGTTCTTTCTTCAACTCCAGTTGTAGCTGAGTTTTAGACAAGGGCACGGTTAGACGTTTATTAAACAGCTTTATAAAAAAAACGGTTTTAATGGAACACAAGTGACCAGTGCAGAGTTAATTTAGGAGAAATGCGGATATTGGGGAAATGCGAATGTTAGGCCATACAACGGTAAGAATATTGCTTGACTTGGTTTCACTATGCGAGTGAGCGGAAGGGTTCCTCGAAAAGATCAAAAGATCGACATTCACGCGCAGATGGAAGCGAATGCGGCGCGCCAGCGCGTGCTCCATGCGGCCTCCGCAGCTGCTCCTCCCAGCAGTCCATCCGCCCTCGAGGGCGCGTACGAGCTGCTGGAAGTGGACGTGGACAAGCCTGTGAAGAAGCCGCAGCAGATCGAGACGCTGCTAACGAGCCGCGTGGCGTGGGGCGACGTCGCGCCGCTCGTGTTCTTCGGCACGAGCGACAGCACGCTGCACTGCTACGTGCCGTCGACGGGCTCGTCGTCTGCGTCATCATCATTTACAGCGGCGACAGGAGGGTCAACGTCGGTGGGTCAGCTTACGTACCTGCGCTGGCACTCGTCGTACAAAAAGGCGTACCACGCCTGCGCGCAGTTCCTCGACTCGTGGGGGATTTATCTCACGCTCTACGACGCCAAGCTCGCGCTCTACGCGCTGCCTTTGCAGAGCAACCCGCAGATCGACGGCAGTGGCAACGCGTCGTCGTCGATCATGAAGGGCATTGGCATTGGTGGCGGCAATAGCAACAGTACCAGTAGCCGCGACAAGATGCTCGTGGTGGATGAGACCAAGCAAACGACACTCTTTGCCGCTCACGAGGGCGCGAAGGTGGTTTGCAGCATCTCCAAGCAGCACACGCTGCGAGTGTACGACTGGACGGTTAACCGCACGCTGCAACTGCGCGCCCAGCACGAGCTACCGCTTCTCTTACAGAGCCTCGAGGGTAATGGCTCGGCATTGCTGCCGGTGCAGAAGATGATCGTCATGGGCGAGAGCCACTTGTTCCTGCAACTCAAGAACGGATGGTGTGTACTTAACGTCGATAGCGGCCGGCTTATCGACGTAAGTGCGAGAGACGCAACCACAGCGTTGAGCGTGGACGCCGTCACGTGCGCTGTGGCCGTGCCCAGCAGACAGACGGGGCTGCACCACCACAGCCACCAGCTGCGCGACATCTTCCTCGCGGGCAAGCATAGCGCTGCGATCGTAGCGCTCACAGTGGACAACGAGGACGAAGAAGAGGCCAGTATCTTAGACGATAAGATGCGCTCAAACCCACAGAACGTCTCGGACGACCGCGTGCGCGTCAAGGTCGAGCGCGTGCTCGAGTACAACGTGGCGCCGCGTGCGGCCTTCTACCACCACCCACTGCTGCTGTTGGACCAGCACGACAAGCTCGCGGTGCACAACATTGGCTCGATGCAACTGCTCGAGAGCATCCCAACCAAGGCGTTGTACGGGGCCTCGGCCGCGACCTCGATCGAGAAGCTCGCGAGCCGCAGCAGTGAGTCCCAGCGGTTCGCACTAACGGCGGATCTCCCAGCCTCGCTGTTTACAGTCACTGCGCCATTCGACGTCCAGCTGCTCAAGATGAAGCCCATTGAGCTCCTCGTGAAGCAGGCGCAGGCGCTCGGACGGCTCAAAGACGCAGTCGCGCTCTGTAAACTGTGCCCCGAGGACTGCAGTCTGAACGACGACGACCTCCAAGCGCTGTTTGCCCAGTACGCCTTTGAGCTCTTTAGCAGTGGCCAGTACCGCAGAGCGATGTCGCTCTTCCTCGAGAGCAAGATGGAGGTTCTGGACGTGCTGCTGGCGTTGTACCCGCGTGATTTGCTGCCTCGCAGCGCTGGCAGCGGCAATGGGGCTGCTAGGCTCTCTGCTGCTAACACTGCTGCTGCGAAAGCCAAAGGTGCCCGTGGTGAATTGAAGGGCGACGCGCTCGTGGAGAGCCTGTTGGCGCTCATCCTGCTGCTGCGCCACCGACGCGACTCGCTTGTGAACCACCATACAACAACGACCAACGAGCCCAGTTTCCACACGAGCCAGAAGCAACAGCCCAGTGACAAGAAACTCGAGATCATCGACACTGTGCTATTGAAATGCCTCGTGCTCATCTGTGAGAAGGACGAGCACGCACAACTCGCCAAAAAGGAGCTCATGGAGCTCGTCGTTGAGAAAAACTACTGTGAAATGGGCGAAGCTGAGATTTTTCTGCGCTCGCACCGCCAGTTTAGAGCCTTGCTGGCGTTCTACGCCACGCGCAAGGAGCACCGCAAGGCGCTCGAGCTGCTCGAAGACCTGGAGCGAAACGCCACTGCGACAGCGTCACAGTCGTCGCCATTGATTGTCCCAGGTGAGGAAGCCCTGCAGACCTCGGAGGCGTACATGGAGCTCATTAAAGAGTATCTCCAGCGGTTGGGCCAAAGCAAAGCCGAGCTCGTCTTCGAGTTCTCGCGCCGCGTGATCGCAGTGAAACCCGCGCTGGGGCTCTCGATCTTCACGGAGCGCAAGGTGCGTGAGCAGAAAGAAGACATTGACCCGTCGCTGGTGCTCAACCACCTCAAGACCTGCGATGTTCAGGCTATTGCTGCTGTGGTGACGACCACCACGGACTCAGCTGAACCAGCTTTGTCGACTGCTACTAGAGAGGTGGCACTTCCTCTGATTGACCCTCGGTTCCTGGCGATCGAGTACCTCACGCAGGTGATCTTTGACGGGAAGACGGCGATTGCGTCGCGTCTCCACGACGAAGTGGTCTACCTGCTGCTGGACGCCATCAGCACGGAGCCCCAGACCAGCAGCAGTCGCAGTAGCAGTAGCAACAATGGGAACCACCGCCTCACAAGCCGCGTGAGCTCGCAGCGAGGACTCGTGGGCACGCTGCGGAAGAAACTCATCGTGTTCCTCGAAGCCGAGAGCAGCGCGTACCACCCGGAGCGCATGCTCAGCCGAACGCCCCTGGACATGGTCGACGAGCGCGCGGCGCTGCTCTCGAAGCTCGGACGCCACCACGAAGTGCTCCAGCTCTATGCGATCGACCTCAAGGACGCGTCGCTCGCTGAGGGTTATTGCAACCGCTGCTACGACGCCAAGCTCGCCGACTCGTCCATTTACTCGGCGCTGCTGCGACTGTATCTGCGTCCACAACCGTCCCAGCTAGCGGCCATGGGCTCACCTACTCCAAAGGCAACTAGTAGCCCCGCACCACCGCTTGTATGGCAGCAGCGATCCACGTCCTCGTCGTCTTCAACAGGCTTCCTGTCAAGTGAAGCCGTAGCAGCGGCAGTGAGCATCCTGAACAAGTACCCGGAGCGCATCGATGTGCCCACAGCACTGGATCTCCTGCCACCGGACGTCCCGGTCTCCTCGCTCGCATTCTTCTTCCGCCGCGTACTCGAGCGCCAGGTGGAGCGCTACCGTAACGGCCAAGTGAAGAAGCAGCTGTCCAAGATGGAGAACTTCAAGGTCCGCGAGGCGCTCTCGACCAAGCGCAAGGGCTGCGTCACCGTCTGGTCCTCGCAGTGCTGCCAGGTGTGCGGCAAGAAGCTCGGCACGGGCACGTTCGTGCGGCTCCCGGGCGGCACGCTGCTCCACTACGCCTGTCAGCCAAACTCAAGCTGAACCCTAGGCCAGGCTAATGCGTCGAAGGTAAGTCGTTGTGTCGCAGCGTCACTGGTTTCTTCCAGGACGACTGGCCGTTGCGTTTATCGAAATAATAGTACTGTCGCGTCTGTGGGTCCCACACTTTCTGGATGCGCGTGTACAGCAGACGGTAGAGCTCGTTGCGCGCCACGCAGTAGCACAGAAAGCCGCAGATCACGTCACGTGCCTCGCGCGGCTCAACGATCGGGTCGACTCGGCGCCGCTTGATACGCCGCACGATGCGCACGTCGCTGTCATCGATCATCCAGGGCGTCTCCCACTTGACGACGCCCGTCTTCCTGTTGTAGTAGTAGTAGTGGTCGGTGACCGGGTCGTAGATCTTCTCGTAGGCCTCGAAGAGCAGCTGACGCAGTTGGTCACGGGCCTTGCGCGCTCGCCACACGCGCTGCAGGCGACTAGCGGCGTCATCTCGGGACATCTGACGAAGCTTTTGCAGCCGGCGCTTGTGGCGTTTAACCCGCGCGCGCTCGCTTATGTGGACAACCGCCGAGAACGCGCCACCACCACCCGTTTTCCGAGGCGAAGAGCTTTTCGTAGCCTCAGAGACGATCGTGCTCCGACGTGGTGACGGCGACTTTCGTGGGCTCGGTCTCCCGTCAGCACCAGAAGCCGCAGCCCCAGAGCTCTGCTGTTCCATGACCTCCAAGTCAAATTCGCCCAGCACCGCCGGCTTGAGCCACGAGGCTGTATGCAGTACCGTGTCGTAGTAGTACGGCTGGCCCGAGTTGGTGTCCAGGAGCTTCCGGTACCGACGACTGAGGAGATCGAAGAACTGTTTACGGCACACGAAGCGCCGAAAGAGCGCCTGGATCGTCCTCGCAGCGGCGTCAGCGTCCGCAAATTTCTCTCTGCGAGGCTGTCTTCTCCTGTTCTTGGGCGACTTTAGAGGCGACGACGCACTGCTGACAACAGCAGGGTCCTCATTATCGCGCAGTAGCTTGGGTTTCTCCCAAGTGGACTCCTTCGTGACCGTGTTGTAGTAGAAGTGGCGGCCCGTGGTGTCGTCAAAGATCCGCTTGTAGCGCGACACGATGATCTTTTTCACGCGCTTGCGCTGCTGATAAGCGCGGAAGAGCTGCTGGAAAATCCTCGCAGCCTCGTCTGGTGTCATGTTTGCAAATCGCTTCAGCCGCTGGATCTCGATGGGCTCGCCCAGGTCGTAGAGTCGTCGGAGAAGAGCGGGTGGCGTCCAGAGCACCTTGGGTTTCCCCACTGGCGTCGCGAGACCGAAGGGGCCCTGCCGTACGAGGTAGTACACCTGCTCCTTCTCGAGGTCGAAGTGCTTTTCATACATCTTTTCCAGGCGCTTCTTCGTAGCTCTTCGCGTCAGGCAGCCGCGTCGCTGAGCCTGGATGATGACCGCAGCCTCGGACTTTGTCAATGGCGCCTTGATGAGTGGTAGCACGTCTGGGTCACGGATCGGGATATCCACATCAGGACCAATCTCTACAGGTCGCTCCCAGGAGACCTTGTCACGCCAGAGGTTGTAGAAGAAGAACTCGTTGTGCTTGATGCTAAACACGCGCTGGTAGTGCTTCTCTCTTGCTTTCTGCATCAGCCGCCGCGCTTTTCTTGCACGATAGAGGCACTGGAGCTTACGGATGGCTTCGTATTCGCCCAGCGGTGCGCCCTTCGCTCGAAGACCATGCAGCTGCTTCTCGTGGCAGCAGTGGCGACAGACCCAGAGCCTGAGTGGGGACGGCTGGAAGCCCTCGCAACGCCAGCAGACGCGACAGAGCGGGTGCACGATCGCGTCAATATCGATCTCCTCAATGCGCTGCGCCTCCCGCTGTTCGTCATTCTCGCGAGCCTTGCGGTCGACGTGTGGCTCGAGTCTGGACGGCGGCAGTGGGTGGTTGTTGAGACTCTTCTTGGCCGAGAAGCACGACGAAGACAGTGGCAAGGGAGGGATCTTGCGCAGGTCCAAGCGTGGGATCACGGTCGGCTGCACGCGCCACAGGCGATGAGCATCTCGCTTCTCGTAGCTCTCGGCGTCGCGGGAGAGAGTGTTGAAGATGACGAACGTGCGTCCACATGAAAGGGACGCAATTTTCCCGAACACCGAATTGTCTTTTTGTTGGAGCTTTTGAGGCTTGGGGCTAAATCGTTGGACGCTGCCCCACAAGAACACGCTGTTCTCGGTCGTCAACACGGCCGTGTGGTGCATCCCACAGGCGATCTGCTTGGCCAGCTCCTCGCTCACAACCGCACTATGGGGGATGCGGACGTAGTGCGGCTCATAGAGCACCTGCTGCACGCCAGTCCCTAGCTTCAAGGACATCAAGGTGCAGAATGGTTAGCTCGGATAACAATCGTCAGGCAGGTCAGTTTTGCTCACCTGTCCGTAGATTCCAGTGCCCCACGTGAACACGCGACCGCTGGCCGCCTGTGGATCCTCCGTGGCGATGCAGACGCTGTGCCACGTGCCACAGGCGATCTCCAGCACTCTGAGGCTCTCAAGTCGACCGCGCACCATCGCGGGCTTGCCCATTTGCTGCTCCTGCTTGGCTCCGGCTGCTTTGAAGTTCCCGTGGCCGAGTCGGCCGCCGTCCGTGCAGCCCCAGGAGAAGACTTTGCCCTCGACCGAAAGCGCCATCGAGTGCATCGCGCCACACGCAACCTTGCGGACGTTGACGGCGCGCAGCAGCTCCACCTGGTGCATCACGAAAGGCTTGGGGAACGCCATGCTGCTGCCATTAACCGTGCCGTGGTGCCCAGCGGGTTTATCACTTGAGCTGGTGGCTGTCACGGTCCCCAGCTGGCCGTACGAGTTGCTGCCCCAGCAGAAGGTCACACCGTCGTGGCCAGCGACCTCGTCGCACACGGCGATCGTGTGGTGGCGGCCGACGGCGACTGCGACCGACCTGTACGTGGCGATGGCCGCGATGACGGTCGCGCGGTTCCTGGCGACCGTGTCCGCCGACTCAACAGAGAATCCCAACTCGCCATGCGGGTTCTCACCCCAGGAGAAGAGTTCGCCAGCCTTGGCGAGCGCGACGGCGTGCGACTTGGCTACTTTCACGTCCACGACGTGTTCGGTGCGTAGTGTGTGCACGAACACGGGGTTCACGAGCCAGCGACTCTCCATGGGGTCCTCAAACGCATTGCTGCTATTAGTGGCTTTTGAGAGAGCGCTGCAGAGTCCAACCTGGGACGACAACCCGCCGGTCTTGCAGAGCCACAACGCGCCTCGCGTGGCGTCGATCGCGTACACGGCGTCCGAATCCGAGCCCTGTATCAAGAGCGTGATACTGTGAGTGAGTCCGAGTGAAGCAATGCATTGATACTAAGCACAGCAGTTGAGCTCCCACCGCAGCGACGCTCGTGATGCCCTTGCCTCTCAGTGGGCGGACGTCGATGGGCTCAGCTTCAGGGTACGCCTCGCAGAAGTACACGGCCCCCTGGCCTAATTCACACAATGGCTACACAGGTTAGCGAGACCTCAAGAGCACCCTGCTAGAGAGCAGCCTGGACGACAAGCGGACCTTTGATGTGCGTCTCGAGGGCCTTGGCAGCGGCCTCGGCGGCCAGGTCGTTCACGCGCACGTGCTGATCTACCCAGCGCTGGATGCGGCCGAGCAGCAGCACTTTCTTGCCCGTGGACGGCAGGTTGAGCGAGAGCGCCACGAGCCGGAGCTCCTCGCGTTTGAGCTTGCGCAGGTCCACACTGCGCCAGTGGCTGCGTGCGCGCGCGTGGTGGAACGCTCGCAGCGCCTGGAACGACTGCGTCACGCTCGAGCGGCTCGCGCGGAACGCCTTGCGCAGCAGGTACGACCGGAAACACTTCTGGATCATCGTGGCGGCCAGCGTTTGGCACCGCTTCTTGCGCCCCGGTCGCCATCCCGACTGGAGTTTGGCTGTTACGGCGGCATGCTTCCTGCGTTGCGCGAGGTGCTGCTGGGCCAGGTTCATCGCTGATCTGTGGCTCTTTGGAGACTCGACTGGTGGATTGAATCGAGGTCTCGAGCTTCGAAGCGACGCGCTCGGCTGGCTGGCAGGAGTCCTACTCTTGGTATTTTCGTCACCGCTGGAGATACTGGAGCTTGGCTCGAGGAGCTCGAGGCTTCGTTGTAGCTGCTGCTGTTGTCGATGTGCTTCAGATTGAAGACACTGACTGATACACGCACTTGAGTCTGGGCTGCTGAACGCGGGAGCTCGTGGGAAGCAGTGATAATTCAGGCTCAACAAGACAAAGAAAACGTAAAACGTGGTCCATTCACTACGATCAGCGCCACCATTTTCTACGCACCACCGCCTCACTACATACTCACTCTGTACCTGTGCTTGTGTCGCATTTTCCACCAGCAACCAGCTGACTCAGTCTTCAGCCTCCATTCAAAACTCCTTCTCGTCGCTTGACTCTAAAACACGCCGACGAACCAGCGCTGGTACTTGTCGTACCACTTTGTCCGCCAGTTGTCGAGCGACGCGTCGATGAGGCTGTGCACAAAGTCCTCGCACGAGTTGATGTCGAGTTCTGGCTGGAACCGCGCGGCGAGGCGCTCGACCGTGCCCTTTGGGTCCCCCGCAAAGCACGGCAGGTGCTCGTTCCCGTTCAGCATCATCTCGACCAGCAGGATGAACCGGTGGCGGTACTTGCGCGCCACGAGGAACGCGCGCACGCAGAGCGACCGGAACTGCCGGAAGGACGCCGAGCGCGGGCCGCCCATGAGCTCGACGAAGTCGCTCGTAAGCTTGAACGGCGCGCGCTCAAAGGCCATGTTGCCTGGGTTGTTGGACAGAATGAAGCCAAAGTCAATGTGGATGATGTGGCCCTCGGCGTCCAAGAGGATGTTGCCGTTGTGCCGGTCTTTCACCTGCAGCAGGTAGCACACGATCGCGTAGCCGGCCATGCTGCTCACAAAGTTGGATCGCGCGGTGCGGAACTCGGACGACGACGGGTCCCCAAAGTGCCGCACGAAGAAGTCGAGCAGCGTCGTGAACGCGCGGTCGTTGCGCTTGAGCGAGTCGATCGAGATCGTGTCGGCGATCGCCTCGACTAGCCCCGCGGTCGGCGAGATCGCGATCACGTCGTAGGGCCGCAGGAATACGGGCAGCTTGGCCTCTTCAAAGACCTTTGCGAACTGCTGGATGAGCTGCGCGGCCAGCTGCTCCTGGCGCAGGTCGTCGTTGCTCTTGACGATCACGGGCAGCAGTCGCCAGCCAGGCTCCTGTCCGTACGCGGACGTGGCCTGGATGCGGCGCTCCTTGTCGGCCCAGCGCTCCGTGAAGATCACGAGCGGCTGGTCGCTGCTGCCACGCTGCGTGGCCGAGAGCGGCGCGTCAACACTCTGCTCGTCCTGCTCGTCCATGAGCATCCACTTGCTGTCGCGTTCCGAGAGCGTGAGGAGAAACTGGTCCGTGCTGTCAAAGCGCACCAGTGGGCGTGGCGACGTGGGCGAGCCTAGCGACTGGGGCGAGAGCGCCGCGTCCGACTTGGGCGAGTACATCGAGTCCTCCGGTTCGTACTGAGCTGTTGCTGTTGTGATGGCTGTTGCTGGGGACTGTGGGGCCACGCGACGACCGTAGCCCACGCCAGTGTTGCTGCCGCTTGTGGTATCGATCGTGAGATTGATTTTCGACACGTCGCTGGAGAATGGCTGTTGCTGGGACTTGGCGTACGACGACTGAGCCGGACTGAGCAGCTTGTGTGTCGTCTCACTGCTGTTGTCCTTGTACTCGTTGTCGTTGCTGCCGCTGAGCAGCGCTTCGTGTGCTGTGCCTCTGGTGTTATCACTGTTGTTGCTGTTGTGCTTTGCCCCAGGCATCTTTTGCACCAGCGTGTCGATGAGTCCGTTGAACAGCTCGCCTGGTTGCGGGATCGACGACGTGATGTGGTGCGAGAACGAGCGCTTGCGCGGACTTGCAGCTGGCTTGTGCTCGCTCCAGAAGCCTAGTTTAATAGCATCTGGGGACGCGGCTGGTGGCCGCTCAGCTGCGGCGGCGGCCTTGAGCAAATCGCTCTGCGACAATGAGTCCCAGAGACTGAGCGTGAACCTGCGGCCTTTGAACATGCTCCCGCGCTTGTGCTGCGCCTTCTTGAGCTCCAGTGGCGACTGGTAGCCCACCACTTCTGCGCACAACAAGAACGGTACACGTTCCTGGAAAACAAGTATACACAACAAGAAACAAACAAAAAACAAGTCAAATACAAACACTTGTGCGCAAACAAACACACACGTTGCTTGTTGTTGTGTCCTTCTTACCCGAGTGGAGAACGTGAAGCTCTCGTCCACATGGATGCGCTTGAGTCGGTGGTACGGATCGCCCACTGGCAAGTACAGCGAGTTGCTCGGCAGATATTGCAACTCAATATCGCGCAACCACTGCCGCAGCTAATGCAAGCAAGAAACAAATAAGCATACACACACAACATTGTCAGCCAACAAGCAAACACAAAACAAACAAGTATACACCTACAAGCAAACAACATGCACATATACCATAACGTTGCGCTGGTTGTACGCAACCGAGCGCAAGTTGGATGACAGATTCGCAAGCGCCGTGAGGAACGCGGTCTCGTTCTGGAACGGGTCCCCAGCGCCACGCTCGAGGTCCGCACTCTGGTCCTGGAACGTAAAGTACTGGTCGTCATCCCTCTGTCCAAGCAGCGCCTCGACCTCATTGGGCGAGCACGAGAGCAGCGTGTGGCGGCTGCTCGGTCGATCCAATCGCTGCTGTTGCTGGCCATGCAAGTCGTCCGCATTCTGGGTCTGCTGGTCGCTGTCCACGGCCGGAAACTCGATTGCGCGCGCGGGCCCGGTGCCGCGGTCTGCAACCTCTTCAATGAGCATCTTGACGCGCTTGTTGTTCTCCTCCGTGGGGAACGCGGGACTCGCGACGCAGTACGACTGCAAATACCAGAGCACCTTGTGCGCAAAGACGTGCGAGAGTGAGCACTTCTCGAGCAGGATCACGCACAGCTGCGGACTCTGCACGAACGCGCCGTGCAGCAGGAACGAGCAGAGCTGCGGCAGGTAGAACTCGAAGGCCTGCGGGTTGCGCTCGTAAGCGCCCGCGAGTCGTTCGACCGCGCCGTCGCGGTGTGCGTACAGCCGCACGATGGCCTCGAAGGTCGGGTCGGTCTGCTTCTTCTTGAACTGCTTGACCAGCTGCGCCCATTTGGTGCGCCAGAGCTTGAGTCGGACGTCGTCGTGGTGCTGCTGTTGTTGCTGGTAGTACAGTGGCGTGGACGACGACACGAGCAGGTCGTCAGCACGCTCGCCCAGCACATCGCGCATGAGTTTGTCGTCGTCCAGACGGCCGCGGCTGTTGTTGAGCTGCAGGATGTAGCCGAACTGGAGCATGGCGCTGAAGAGCGAGAGCACCCAGAGCGTGTACACGTACGTGTCGCCCCAGCGCAGGCCGCGGAAGCGCTGGAACGAGCGCGCATCCTGCCAGAAGACCACGGGCTGCAGGCACGAGAGCGCGCAGAGTACGGCCTCGAGCAGAAACACGAAGAACACGAAGAGTCGCGTGGCCGGCGCGCGCTTGCTCGCCTGCCGGATGTAAGTGAAGAGCGCCAGTCGCAGCAGCGAGAGCGCCGCCATGGCCGCCAGCGACTGCTTCAGGTGCAGCGCAGCGCGCAGGTCCTCGCGCACGAGTTCTGCGCGCTGGTTGGCCACGGGCGCGAGCGCGTACCAGAGCAGCACGGCCAGCTCGGCCGAGAGCGTCACGACGTTGAGCAGCCCCATGCGGATGGACGGAGAGAAGACGCGGCTGGGATGCTGCTAGTACAGTACTGTTGGCACACACGGAGGGCTGCTGAGGCGAGAGAGGAAGAGAGCGCCTCGTCCACCGCCTGCGCCGCGCTGAGCTGCGTGGGAATGAGGACAAATCAGGAGGATCCTGTTTCTCTCTCTCGCGAATCAGCCAAGACTTTTTGCGCGCTTGGCGGGCAGAAGACGGATTTTCTCCCTTTTTGTTTTCATTTTCTTCAGACAAAAGTCATTTTCCCTCTTTCAAAATAGATTCGCGCATACAAAGCCAAGTGCAGCTGTCCAAGCCAACCATCAAGTTTTTTACTCACTTCGAATAAAACGGGCGGATCTCAGGATCACCCCGATCTTTAGGACAGTCGATCGACTGTCATCCTTACCCAAGATGAGCACCACACAGAGCGACACCTGCCGTGTGCAGATTTGGAGCTCGCATCGGATGTCTTATACAGTAGAACCCCTCTACAAACATGACTCCCGTGCGGCTTGTTTTCATGCATGTAACAATCATGCATGCACTGGGGGTTTCCGGTAAGTATCAGAGCATACAATATCTACACCTTTTTGCATTCCGTCACAGAATGCAGCGATTCCATCACAGAAAGCGAACATTCCGTCGCAGAAATAGGAAATTCCGTCGTAGAAGCCTGTACAATTTGATAAAATCAACATATCGCTGTAAACAGGATTTGAG
>JAASFY010000961.1:0-13650 GCA_023334035.1 Globisporangium okanoganense
ACCCCTCCTTGGTTCCGCCACTGAGCTCCCACAGTTTCTCAACACGTTCTGCTTTGCGTTATTCTATCTGAGGTTATTAAGAGGATCGTCCATAGTTCTTTCCTACGATATCAATGCATTTGAAGGCAAGTGACTGGCACTTAGATCCACGAGCTGTTCTGCGGTGGGGTCTCGATGTACACGTCCGCGAGGTCCAGATTTTTCCTCTCCATTCGAGGTTGCACTGCTGCTGGCGAGCGGTCCGTGGCCCAGGGCACTCGCTGCGTTGTTCCAGCCACCACCGCGGCCGATGACGAGCCCGAGCGCCCTCGCGATTTGCTTCCAAAGCTGCTGCTCAGAGTCGGGGCCCTTCCCATGGGGTCCGAGTACAAGCTCTCGCGTCGGGTCGCGAGCACCGGCGGCGAGATCACTTTGCTGGCGCAGAATTTGCAGAAGCGCTCTTCGAAGGGCTTCCCCGTGCGAGCCTCAATCTGAAAAATCGGCCGATTGCTCGAGCACGAGCGACACACATTCTGGGCAAGGAGACACGAGTGAGAAACCGTTTAAACGTCAGAGTGGTCAGTAATTGCGTACTGTAGCTGGCTTACCTGGTTGCACCCAACGCACAGCCGAAAAAGGCTCTCAAAGAACCCCGAGCCTTTGCCGCAGACATGACACGTGCTAACCGAACAGAAATCGTCAGTCTCAGGCTAAACACAGAACTAGCCGCCCAGAGTTCCAGCTCACAATACAGGGATACTCACTTGGACGACCACTCCCGATTTTCGGAGGCCATCACCATCAACTTGGAGCACTTCTTGGCCTCAGCCGAGTCCACACTGCGCACGACGTTGAGCCACGTGCCGGCGATCACGTACTCGGCGAGCCGCTGGCGCTGCGAAAGCGAGCCAATGTCGTAGACCTGGCCCCAGAGAAAGCACTGTACGCGGTTGTTCTGGTGGCGCCGGTAGAGATAACACATGGTCGTGCGCTCTCGCTGGATGCCCTTAACGACACCCACGGGCCACTCGGGGCGGTCAATGGACTGGAGAATGTGGTACGCGAGTTCATTGCCGTTCTCGTCCAGGGTCGTGCCCATGCGCTAAGGTCAGGGCATCACAGTTAAACGGTTAAGTAGATAGCTCATTTAGGTACACCGAGCCACAGCCACATAACGTGTTACCTCGTACGTGAGCAGGTCGCGGTGCTTGATGACCCCCCAGGGCGCCTTGGCAGCGAACCACTTGATGCCCGCAAAGTCAAACGGCGCTTCTGGGCTCCGCTTCTTGGTCACGTTGAGCACGGCGCCGTCCAGGAACTTGTACTTGAGGAGCGTCTTGACGGCGCGCAGGTCGGCGGTCGTGTCGCAATATACGCCGTCCATGATGTCCTCGAGCGTGCCTGGGATGAGCCCCGTGCCGACCATGAGCGTCGCGCGCGGGTCGTCGCTGGGCTGCAGGCTCCGGTACACGCTCATTTGCTTGCGCTTGCGCACGAGGCTCCAGTCATTCGTGTCGATGTACCCGTTGAAGTGGGAGAACTCGGACACGGCTTCGTCGAGCGCCATTGTGGTTGACGCGTCGTACCGTTGGAGCTCCTCGCGCGTGAGACGGATCTGCGATGCGTAACCCCCTCCACCCCCACCCGTCATGGCGTTGTCTAGAGATCGGTGTGATCGTGATCTTCGCTGCTCAGCGGAGAGCCTGGTCCTTGGCCAATTGCGTAGTATTGCTTATTACGGGCTTCTGAAGGCGAACAGCTCAGAAAATATGCTGCTGCTGAGCTCTTCACCGCAAGGCTCTTTCCAGCGCCGGCCTGAATCTGTTGGAGGAGAAAAGAGCTTGCACACAGGCTGATAACAAGCGCAGCAGACAAAAAAAACAAGCGCTATGCGAACAACTTGCTCGCTCGGTGGCACGCACTGTCCGACGTCCCACTCTGGTGTTCAATTTGAGTGAAAGCTGATACAAAAGGACCCAGACGACACTCGAAGAAGGCTCAGGCTGGTTGGTCTTTTGCAGCCCTTGGCGGAATTGCAGCTGCCTTGGGTCCACTCGGAACCGCATGGAAACCACCACACGGAGCGCTGACACGAAGCTGCTCAGGCGCAGCTGAGGGCCGGACTCATAAAAGTAGACCGACCAATGGAGCGAATCTTCATGCACAGTCACCCGCCACTTTGTTTGTTAGAGCGCTGCTCAGCAAAAGCGTTTGAATTTGAGCGAACCTGACTTGCCTGGGTTCGGCCGTCGCTAGTGCTCGACTGGTAACGTTGTGCTCATGTGTGCATCTCACACACCGATGTGGCTTACAGATACGGGCGGATCCGATCGCCCACCGTCCACTTCCAAGGTCCAATAGTAAATTGAACGGACCGAATCAATGCCCTCAGGACATCACACTTCGCCCACCATAAAAATTTGCTCATAAATGACAAACGACATGTCTATGTTCCATACAAAATGCAGTGGTGGTATTTTGGGCATGGGCGATATTTGTGTCCGGGTAATCGGATCCGTCCGTATCTGTATTGCACACTGCTGTTTAAGAGTAGCAGCACGACGGCAGCACCGCACTGGATGGAAACCGGAGCTCACTGGATGGCTACACTGCATTTCGGCTCCGAATGCCCCTGGCATCACTGCTGCCATTATTATCAGGACACCTGCTCGAATCTGAGTCCGTGAGACTCGGATTCTAGAGCTCGTCATGAAGCTACCGTTAGGGCTTTGAATCTCGAGGCAGCGGCGACCCATGTTCGTAGTCGTCGTGGTCGGAGGACGAGACCACTTAACACTGGAAGCCTGCGAGATCAACGAGGTTAGCGGTCCTGTCCCTGACTGAGTATACGAGTCGCGCTCGCGCCTCGGCCCCACCTGCTCCGGCTGAGTCTTGCGATGGCGAGCCGTCCGGGGCTTCAGGTTCTTGGCCAAAGGCGGACGCCACGATGTCGTTCGTTCACTCGTGACCGCTGGGAATTTTCCACAGGCTCACGCGAACTGAGTCAGGGTGTGGTGTCCTCCTGCGGTGCAGCTGCTGGGGGTTCTGAAGACAGACAGCCGCTGGGCTCGTCCCTGCGGCCCCAGCACTTATACTGCACTGTCTGACTGAAGCACCGGCCTGAGATGACTCGGGTGCTTGGGGTGGAGCTATTCGCTGGCTCTGAACGCGTTGGCGTCTGACCGATCAAGCTCGCTGCAGCTCATTGGACTAGCTGTTGAGAACCCATTGAACTCGACAGCGAAAGCACATGAATTTTTTGGGAGAGTGTTCCCACGCAGCTCCTGGCTCAGCGTTTCCTGTGACAGGGATTGCGCAATTCCTGGGCACCACTGTACAGTGTCTTGCTCCAGCTTTTCCTCGACGCTGACCACCAGAACGTGTCTTCCAACAAGTCCTCCCTCCTCACAAAAATGACTTGATGTCTCCGCGCAACTCGATTCGCACTCACACGTGACCCCACAAGATCCGAGCTCCTCATTGGCTCAAACCCAAATGTACCCATCTCGCCAGGAGCTCCTCGTGCTTAGTAAGTGGGTACACTGCCGGGCAGCCCCCTTTGGGATGCCAAGCTATACAAACACTAAATTCGCCAGTCTTAACGTGATGCATGCATAAAGAAAGACGCCCTGGAGTATTTTATTAAATATATTGAATCCCACACACAAACGCACACACATATATGTCCTCAGCATTCGACAGTCGCTAGGGGCTCGTGCACCTTCATTCGTACCCATCGCAGTCGCTCTCGTTGTCCGAGGAGAGCGCGTCCGTGAGATTAATAAGCGGCCGCTTGATGTGGCGCGACTGGGCCAGGAACCTGGTTGGCGCGGAACGCGAGGCCTTCTCGCGCCGGGCCTTGTTCACGACCATGGGCGACCGTCGTGGGTCTGACGGCAGACTGCGTCTCGCAGGGGTCGGCGCGTAGTGGTGGGACGTGACGAATGGGGACGACACGACCTTGCTGATGCAGAGCTTGCAGAAGCGCTCCTCCATGGGCTTGCCCGAGCGCGGATCCACCTCAAAGACCGGACGGTACTGCGAGCACGACTTGCAGACCTTCTGGATGCACCCCGAGCACGTGCGCAGGTGGTCAAATACGCCCGAGCCCTTGTAGCAGACGTGGCACACGTGGCTGTAGATTAACAACAGCAGCACAGTCAGTCAGGGTGAGCCACATAGTAGAGCATAGGGAACCATTGACGTACTTGGTTAAGATGGACTTCTCGCGGGCGCCATCCATGAGCTTGGAGCACTTCTTGGCCTCAGCGCACTCGACGCTGCGCACGACGTTCAGTAGCATACCAGCGACAACGTACTCGGCCACGCGCTTCGTGGCCGCCGAGCCCAGGTCGTAGAGCTCAGCCCAGACGAAGCACTGGACGCGGCTGTTGCAGCGGCGGTAGAGATAGCACGTGGCGGTCTGTGCGCGCTTGACGCCCTTGACGGCGTCGACGATCCACTCGGGGCGCTCGATCGACTGCAGCACGTGGAACGCGAGCTCGTTGCCGTGCGCGTCCATGGTCGTGCCCATGCGCTCGTACGTGAGGATGTCGCGGTGCTTGACCATGCCCCAGGCGGCCTTGGCAGCCGTCCACTTGATGCCAGCGAAGCGAAAGGGCGACTCGGGGATGCGCTTCTCGCTCACGCTCAGCACGGCACCGTCGACGAACTTCTTGGTCGTGAACGTCTTGACGGCGCGCAGGTCGTCGGTCGTGTCGGCGTACAGGCCGTCCATGACGTCCTCGAGTGAACCTGGGATGAGTCCCGTGCCGACCATGAGCGTCACGCGCGGGTCGTCCGTGCCCAGGAGGCTGCGGTACACGGTCATTTGCTGCTTCTTGCGCACGAAACTCCAGTCGTCCGTGTCGATGTACCCGTGGAAGCTTGAGTACTCGGCCACGGCTTTGCGTAGCAGGCGTGACGCGATGCCGTCGTACTGCGCCTGCTCGGCGTGCGAGACGTTGATCGTCGGGATGCACGAGATGTCAGCGGGCATGATGGAATGTGAGGATTGACTCGCTGGCGAAGAGGGGGGGGGGAGGCGGCGCGATCGATTGAGTTGAGAGCCTGAGGCCACAAATTGAACAGTGAGCGATGGGATGTAGAGCTGGTGAGAGTGGAAAGAGCCATCAGCGGGGCTCACCAGAGTACTGGGCTTCGGTTTGCTTGGTACTGGACGGAAGATTCAAAAGTCTCATTTGTGTGACTTGCCCTCTGCAGAAATAAATCCGTTCTGTGGCTTGCGTCCAGTGGGCAACTGCGAGTGGCGACCGTGCTTGACTCTGCTGGTCAGTTGAGTCAGGTAGAGTGAAGCACTCGCGTACACGTGTAACCAACCGAGGTGCCTTTGCAGAACCCAAGAGTGGCTGGCTGGCTGGCAGAGCCTGATGTGGCAGGCACGAGTCAACAAGCGATCCACATCTTGTGCGTCAGGAGCTCCGATTCATTTGGTGTGTAACTGTATTTATACTGTACGTAAAGCGAGATGACCACCCATTTCAGCTTGAGTTGAAACGGGTGGACGGACATATCTCTCGCTTCAACTGGAGGCACATCCCTTAACTGCACAAGGGCGTGTGCCTCTCGTCCAGTTAGATTCGGTCCTTTGAGAGTGGCACATGTTGCAAGGCAACTGGGAGTTGTCTTGCAATGCGTGTCACTCTCAAAGGACCGAATTTGTTGACGCCATTTAGCGGATTTAAAGAGGCTTTTACGTATTTATGTTGTTGAAAGGGGAAAAATAAGGAGTATAAAAACGTTTATTAATATATTTTTTCTGTTTCCGGTGATCCGTAAATACGTAAATACCAGCTGCTGCTGGTTTGTTGTTGGTGGGGCATAATCATTCGAGCCACGAGCGCAGCAAAGGTTTTCAGAACCTATACAGTGTAGGAATCCCAGTGTCTACGGATTCCGTCCATTCATTCGCAGGTCAATCGTGGACAAGCACGGCGCTGTACTGTACTGTAGCCGAGTGCAATCTCTGGTGTACTGTTCAGTACCGTTTCCAAAGCGAGGATTCTCATCCTCCAGGGATGGCCTTCTGAACAATTTCTGTTAACGTTGTGAGCAGTTCACACTCTCAGGTCGGGTTGATTGATGCACAAGCAGTTTACCAAGAGAGAGAGGGACGACGCGCGCGCGGTAAAAAAACACACATTTGCGTTCACTTCTTCAGTTTCCCCACACAATACACTATAGAAGTATCTGGATAGCTCCTGACTGGTTGGGACACGAGCACGGCAGATTAATCGACAAACGCCTTGGTGCTGATCAGGATGCGCAGCCGACATGTGAGGTTCCTTTGAGGTTTGAAGGAGCGTGAATGGGCAAATTCTCCTCGACGCATGATACTATATACGGCAGCTCTTGCATCGGTGCAGCGACCTCCATCACACAAGCCATCTGGATGGCTTGATTTTACTCTTAGTCAATTTCTTAGTCCGCTGTTTAGTCTGGTTGCTGTCCTTTTTATATTTTATTCGCGATTTGCTGCGCACTAGCCAGACGGCTGGCCGTAAACCTGAGTCTTGGGCCTTGGCACGCGCAACGAGAGCAAGCGCGTGCCTTCAACCCATGAGACCGTCGCGAGTGAACGAGAAAGCGGTGGCCCTCATACCAATTCTCCGCTAAAGTGCGAAAGATACTTTTTCTGGACAGATCTTGATTTGAGTGCACTTCGTGAGACTCGAAAGTTGACACGACGGTTTTGTCTTATAGCTGTATTTACTGTAGCTCTTCAGACTTCACGATCCCCCCCAGTACACTGTTGTTAATACCTGGGCTTGTATGGAGTCGGAGTTTAAGGAATGTTGATATTATTATTATTGTCCACTGCATTAATTATTATTGATGTGCACATTTAAAAAAACTTTGTCCCTCGACGGGCTCATAAACTTCTACTCTCCTTCTACTCTCCTTCTCGTCCCACCTACTATCACACAGCATATTTCCCCAAATCCAATTAAAACTCGCTCTCCAGCCACTTGTAGTGGTGCGTCTGGCGACTCGAGTCGCCCGTGCGGTGGCTACGGCTGCTGCTGCTCGCGGCCGAGGCACTTAGCCGCAGCGTACCCAGGTCAAAGTCGCTGAGGGCGGCCGTGGTCCAGATCTCGTCGTCCACAAGGCTCGAGCTCTCGCTGTCGCGGCTGAAGCGTGACGACGTCACAAAGGATGCAAAGCTCTCGTCCGACATAACGCCCGAGTCGAAGAACGCGCTGTCATCGCTCTCGGACGGCAGGCCACACGAGCCCTCCGAGGACGTGAGGTGCTCGATCGTAAGCGCCGAGTCAGCAAAGCCGCTCTTGTCGCTCGCGTTTGTCTTGAACGCGCCATTGGGCAGGAACACGCTCTCCGAGCGCCAGTCGGTCGCAATCAAGGACGACTCGACCGAGTCGCGCGACGCAGTCTTGGTCTTGGACTTTAGGGCGCCGTTGGGCTGCGTGGGCGACGAGGTCGAGCACTCGCGCTTGGCGTTGCTCAGTGAGCTGCGACGCGTCGGGTCCGAGTGCAGCCGCTGGCGCAGCTTCTGCGTACTGGGCGACGAGATGACCTTGGCCACGCAGAGCTTGCAGAAGCGGCCCTCCATGGGCTTGCTGGTCTTCTTGTCAATCTTGAACACCGGTCGGAAGCACGAGCACGACTTGCACACGCTCTGGCTGCACCCAGCACACGTGCGGTTCGTGTCGAGGATGCCTGGGCCTTTAAAACAAACGTGGCAGGCCGCGTTCGACGGCCACGTCTTGACGATCGACGTCTCGATGAGCGTCGAACACTTCTTGGCCTCGGCGCACTCGGAACTGCTCACAACGTTGAGCAGAGTGCCAGCCACGACGTACTCGGCGAGGCGGCGCGAGACCGAGCCAATGTCCTCGATCGTGGCCCAGAGGAAGCACTGGACGCGGTTGTTGTGGCGCCGGTAGAGGTAGCAGCTCGCCGTGGTCTCGCGCTTGATGCCCTTTACCGAGTCCACGGGCCACTTGGCGTGCTCGATCGACTGCACCACGTGGAACGCGAGTGGGTTCCCGTTCGCGTCCATGGTCGTGCCCATGCGCTCGTACGTGAGCAGGTCGCGGTTCTTGTCCATGCCCCAGGGCACCTTGGCAGCCACCCACTTGATGCCAGCGAAGCGGAAGGGCGCCTCGGCAGTGCGGCGTTCGTTCACACTGAGCACGGCGCCGTCCAGGAGCTTGTGGTTCAGGAACGTCTTGACCGCGCACAGCTCGGCCGTGGTCTCGCAGTAGATGCCGTCCATGACATCCTCGAGCGTGCCTGGAATGAGCCCCGTGCCGACCATGAGCGTCGCCGCCGGGTCATTGCAGCCCTGCAAGCTGCGGTAGACGCTCATCTGGTCGCGCTTGCGCACGAGCGCCCACTCGTCCGTGTCGATGTGGCCGTTGAAGCGCGAGAATTCGGTGATGGCTGTGCGCAGCACACTCGCGACGCTCTCGTCGTACGCGGCCTGCTCGTTGTCGGTCAGGCGGATCAGCGGAAACCAGCCCACGCTCACGCTCATTGCAGTCTTGTCGTTTCGAGTGAGTGCGGATGTGAGCTTGTGGCCTGTGAGGCAAATTGGCGAATGGTTCACATCTTTTTATCTCGTACCGGACTAGCTGGCTGAGATCGCAGAGAGGAGACGAGAGACGCCCCATCGTGTGTTGACTGACGGGTGGTGGGTCAACTCTCCACTCCACGCCACTATTGTTGATGAAGATTTTTGGATTTCCGCTCACTCCGTCTCAGATTTGCAATGGTAACGCAATCCGGACACCGCGCCTTCAATGTGCGCGGCCCTGTCTTCACCCCAATCGCATGTCATGTCGACCACGGCTCGCGCTCCGTCATTCGCTCCGAGGCGTTCTCGGCCGGCCGCCGTAAGAAGCGCTTTTGACCACCTTTTGTATCGGAATCTCGCTGCTTTTCAGGAATCAAGTGGAAATATGACAGGCATGATGGGCAGAGAGAACATGCTGCTGAAATTGGCCCATCTCCCCTTGCAGAGAACGTGGCTCAGGAACCAAAATCCTTGCGACCGCTGACCACGTGTCTTGGAGCCAACGAGATTCGAAGATTCGACAGCGGACGTGTGCCTCGGAGCCAGGTGTCGTAGGGATTGGCCCGCCGCGTTTGGCTGAGAACGCCAATCACCCGCCTTTGCGAGAGGCGTTCAGGCTCGGAATGAGCAGCGAACAAGGCATTGATGATGGCCTCAAGATGGCAGGTATGACGGCCTCTCCAGTTGACAACGGCTTTTGTGATCTGCTTGCCCCAGCCGATCAATGAAAATAGCACGACAGCAAATCCACAGAGCGGAGGACGCTTTTTTAGATTGTCTCGCGTGGAACCACGGACGAATTTCAAGTGGAACTGTATATCGCTTGAGTCAGGACGCACTGGCGGTGGACGCGTGGTGTAGAGAGCAATAGAGTACTGTATATATCGAGATTCGGAGCTCACAATGACAAAACTCTAAGCAACACACGGCTTTGAGGACGTATTTTAGTGTTTGAGAGAGTGATAAAGAGGGAAACGTATATTTTTGACAGGTTTTGCACATTGATTTCAGCTCATTTACGTGATAGAACCGTAAATAGATCTGATGGATTTTTGATTTTTTGCTGATGATTGGTTCACAAAAAAACTTTGAAGGAAATACGTTGGAGCCATTTCCCGAATTGATTGGTTGTGGTGCACTCAATCTCCCGACATGAACAATACAGCGTGGTGTTTGCTTTTTCGATTTAGAATCAAAGTCGTACCGACCGACCTGCAGTCGTGCCTGCTGACGAAAGCCCAAAAAACTTCAAAAACTTAGACAGCCCACTACTAAACATGAGCCTCATCGTCGTGAGCTTGGCTTTTCCACCACCGCACGGATCCAGAATTTTCTGTGCCTGGTTCGTAAAGGAGAATTGGTGCCAAGGCGACTCCGACGGGAAGGCGACACCGACGGCATGTCGCTCCGACGGCGTAGCCCATCTTGTGCATTCAAACATTCCACGCTCGCCTCACAATGTGATGTGGTTCAGGACCTCGGAGATTCGTGACTCGGCACCCTCTCGCGTCCCGATTGGAGCGTCGACAGGATTCTTCGGATTCTGACGATGTAGGGGAACCACCACCGCTTGTATCCACCGGGTGTGTATTCCGATGGTATTGAAAACAAAAGAAACATATAGTAGTGTACAGCTGTCGTGACTGTGCCGCATTCTGGCGGTGGATGTGTGACGACATTTTGAGACAGCAGCACGGACGCGGGCAGTTCATGTTCAGGGATTCAAATACTGTACAGTAACTGGTGAAGGCACTGTCCGTCCAAGCTCACCTTGAAAACCTCGATCCGTCCTGCGAAACGAGGCGCATTGCCAATCGCATTGCCAATATACTTAGTAGTACTGTACTAAGTGTTTGATGAGTCCAAGCCTCACCACGGCACATACACACAAATGTAATTGTGCAGACGTCGATGACATTTGCGCAAACTTTCGCTGGTGGTTCAGGCAGGACCAACCAGGGCAGCTCTGAAGATATCATCTCACCTTTTAAAACAGGTAGTGTACAATACCGATTTTACATCTGGACCCACAAGATCAGCTTTTTATTAATCATGAAGGTTTATACTCATTTAAAGAGGTAACATTCGATTAAAAACGTGTACCCAATCAGCTTCAACTTCAGCTTGGACGTGGCTTTTTGCGTGTTGAAGCAAAGCTCATTGTGATCGATCGTAGTGCGGACAGAGCTGCGTCTGTGCTCATCCGAAGTGCTGATGCGACTGTAGCTATTAAATCATGACAACGCCGCTCCAGACAACCTATTGGATAGCCAGACACCACAGATCAAGTGGCTTCCTGAGATGAGTTCTTCGTCAAGCCACCACGAGTGAGTGGGTACTGCGGTTGCGCAACCAGAGCTTCAGCTTCCGAAACGACCTCATATTACGACGACAAAGAGGGCTGGATGACACGCTCGCAGTCTCCAACGTGGATGGCTATAGTAGCTACTGGTTGGTACGAACGTGGTTCTCTGGGACGCTGTGTGTACATATATCAAGTGATGCGAAGTGTTGCTCACAAAAGAGCCCACCAAAGTCCTCCTGCTTGCTGATCGACTTTCGAGGCCTTGAAGAGCAGATCCAAAGCTGCTTGGTATCACTTTCTTTTCGTCATTTCGGGTGAAGGGTCCTGCATAATTAAGGGTGAAATGGGTGAATCTTGAGTGCATGAATTCACTTTCATAAGTAAGGAAGTGGGCGAAGAAGGTGGCACTGAGTCAGTCATTTGTGCTGAACACGGAGACTTTGTGAGCCAAACGACTGCGCTTTGAATCTCGAATCTCGAATCTGTGAAGCAGACGCCTGAGTCGAGGCCGGCAAGCTCTGAGCTGCTGCTTTCGTGTCGCTTCCAGTGTATGCTGTATGTCCACAAGATAGGGTGCTGTTCACACATAGCAACGTTGCTTGCCAATGGACACGCTCTCACTACAAAATAAAGTGTCCATGTGGCAACTTCACAGTCTATTAACTCATTATCAACTCAACTTGCCCAGCGAGTCGCTCTCTGGTTCTGCTGCGCTCAGTACTGTGGGAAGAATCCTGCGGACGTAGGCGTGAGCACGTAGAGGTCCGTGACAAAACTCTCCCAGTCCTGTGGACACAGCGACCTTGTGAACTGCTTGTGCTCAGAGAGCCGCGTCGGCCGGTGCTTTGTCGTTCGGTCGAGGAAGTCGTCCTGCGTCTCACTCTGAGAGACGCCCAGGTCGAATTGGCCCAGCCCTCCAGTGGACCAGATGCCGTCACTGTCACGGATCGTGGTGAGGCTGCATCGCTTGTTGGCCAGGCCTCGGGCCGAGTCGATCGAGTGGCGGCGATGACGGTGGCGCATACTGGAATACTTGGGCTGCGGAGGCTGTTGGGCTTCATCCGAGTCCTTCTCAGTGAACGTGACTAGACCGGAGGACCTCAATTCTTCCAGCGACAGACCCGGCATCCAGACCATGTCCACCGGGTCGCTGAGAAAGCTCTCGCAGTCAAAATGCACCTCGGTCTGCTCATTGACACTGGAGGATGACCGCAGGTGGTAGATCGACGACATCTCGTTCGCAAACGCCGAGGTCTCATCGTCCGAGTCTTCAGTCTGGAACGAGGACGTGACCGTGGCTTGAGGCGTGGTGATGACTGAAGCCTTGTATTTCGTTGCGCGGCTGTTGTCTCGGATCCTCCCGATGGGGTTCAGGTCCACTCGCTGCCGTGGTGGCGAGACAGTACCTGCGGTCGACGCGACCTTGTTGCTGCAGAGCCTACAGAAGCGCTCTTCCAGCAGCTTCCCAGTTCTTCGCTCGAGCTGGAAAATCGGCCGCTGGGCTGAGCACGACTTACAGACATTATGCCTGCAGCCAGCGCATTGCCGCTGGGATTCAAAGATGCTTGGGGGCTTCTTGCACACTGTGCACTCATTACTAAACCAAACATAGTCACAAAGTATGGGGTTATATATGGTGTCCACTGGGATAAAATATAGGATGCAATAATGAGACTCACTTGTTGGGAAGCCACACGCGCCCATTCGATATTCTTGTGAGCTTGGAGCACTTCTTGGCCTCGGCACACGCGACCGTGTTGACCACGTTGAGCCACGAGCCAGCGACCACGTACTCTGCAAGACGACGCCCAACCGATCCCAGGTCACGCACCTCGCCCCAGAGGAAGCACTGGACGCGGTTGATCCCGTGACGCCGGTACAAGTAGCATGTCGACGTGTACTCGCGCTTGATGCCTTTGATGCAGCCTGCGGGCCACTCAGGGCGCTCGATTGACTGAAGCACGTGGAACGCAAGCTCGTTGCCGTCAGCGTCCATGGTAGTGCCCATTCTCTGTTAGCATCATCATCAAGGAACAAGATAAAGTGAGCTTCACAACATTCGTGCACCGTTTCAGTGGACGGACATGACTCTGGGCGTACCTCGTAAGTAAGCAGGTCGCGGTTCTTCGCGAGTCCCCATGGGGCTTTCACGGCGAGCCACTTGATCCCAGCGAACCGGAATGGCGCGTCCGGGGCTCGACGTTCAGTGACACTGAAGACAGCACCATCAACGACCTTGTGGTTGAGCAGCGTCGTCACCGCGCGGAGGTCGGTGCTCGTGTCGCAGTAGAGGCCGTCCATGACGTCTTCCAGTGTGCCGGACAGGAGGCCCGTGCCAGCCATCACAGTGCGCCTCGGGTTCCCGGCGTGCGTCAGGCTGCGGAAGACGCTCATCTGCTTGCGCTTGCGCACGAGCGTCCAGTCGTCCGTGTCTACGATCCCATGGAGGCGCGTGTACTGACTGAGGCAGTTGCGGAGCACGTCGCCGACAAGCGTGTCGTAGTGGAGCTTCTCCTGACGAGAGAGTTCGATCTTTGGGACAACGCGTCTGCTGCGATTGCTAGACATGGTGAAGAAGAAGGGAAGCGAGGTGCTTGGACGATTGGACCAGACTGAGAAAATTGAATTGTGAGCGTGTAAACTAGCTCGTTTATTTCCAGTATCTCGTGGTTTTTTTGCATTCTCACAGCCACGAACTTCCAGCTGCTTCGGTGCAGGTGAAGGGCTTCGTCCAGCGTGTACAGTTGTTTGCTGCTGTGGTGCGAAGGTGGAGTGACACGGAGGAGGAGGGGGGGGGGGGGGGGGGGGG